>JAVGWX010000009.1:65820935-66000935 GCA_036924085.1 Ariolimax columbianus
CTTAAGCCCTTTCAGAGTTTGGTAGCGGGAGATTGAGAACGAACGAAGCCAAGCCAAGCCAAGCCATATCAGTTCTCACAAACCAGTATATGGATTACAGAGTGCGTTTGTTTATGATTGAAATTGTTGTCAATTCAATTCAAATTCCGTCTCCGCAACGACGGTTGGCTGCCATAGAACTACAATATCCTGTGCCTCTTGTCTTGACGGCACACTCTGCCAGGCTGACATTCGTCCATCTGTTGGTGTTGTTTTCCTACATATCGCTGTCTGCCTCTTGTCCGTCTACCTTCAACCTTCCCCTCCAGTATTGTTTTCAATAAAGTATCGTGTCTTTTTATATGACCAAACAATGTTCCTTGCTTAATTTTAATGTCTGTCAAAATTTCTCTACCTATTCCTACTCTCATCAGGACATCGCTATTTGTTTGCTTCCCTTTCCACGAAACACGACACATTCTTCTGTATAACCACATGTCCAGAGCCTCTATTTTGTTTTCCGTTTGTTCATAGTCCATGTTTCTGCACCGTATAATAATGTTGAATACCTAATGAGGCTCATATTTAATGTATTACTTATTTGTCTGGAAACCAATATATTCCTCGTCATATTAAATCCACTTGTGGCCATTCCTATTCTATTTGTTACTTCCCTCTTTTGTTTGTTCGTTGGTATGAATGATGTAATGTCTATCCTGCCATGTTTTTCTTATCTTCAGGGACAAAGATGGAACAACAACAACCCCCCCCCCCCTTTCCCCCACCTGTTGCGGCCATCCAACGGTAATCTCAAACATGTTTACTCTAACTGACCACCATCCGTCCAGATTAGCTCCATCAACGGACATTAATTCGTTTACCACTGTTAACTCAAACAAGGTCTTCTCCGTCTTCAGAATCCGCTCGCTAGTCTCTCCCTCTTCATCACCCACGACTGGCAACTCACTCGTGGGCAATGTTTTCATAGAATCTGCAATACCACCAACGTCTACACCTCTTTAGTATAGCCGACACTGTGTTCTGGGACGTTTTCTTTCCAAATCTCCATTGTGGGACGCCAGGAAATCTAATTTTGAGGGTGTTGGACTCACAAATCTTGACTCATTCGATTTACTTGGCATGACCTATTCTCATGACGGAGATTATCTGAGGTCACTCTCTCTGGCATACATAATGTTGGACCATGTACCCTGTATATTGTACCTCCCGCCTCGTTGGATGTGTTCAAGCTAATTGGATTTGGTTCACGCTGTTACTGGGATTTGTTTTGATGAGAGAAAACATTGGCTTTATCAGTAGCACACCGTATACCGTTTAGGTCTGCTGGGGACATTCACAGACTCTGGTAGTAACATTCTAACTCACCGTCTCTTATAGTAACACTCTAACTCACCGTCTCGGATAGTAACACTCTAACTCACCGTCACTGATAGTAACACTCTAACTCACCATCTCTTATAGTAACACTCTAACTCACCATCTCTGATAGTAGCACTCTAACTCACCATCTCTGATAGTAACACTCTAACCAGTTTCTGACAGTAGCAGTCTAACTCACCCTGATAGTAACACTCTAAACTCACCATCTCTGATAGTAACAATATAACCAGTCTCTGACAGTAACACTCCAACTTACCGTCTCTGGTAGTAACACTCTAACCAGTCTCTGGCAGTAACACTCTAACCAGTCTCTGACAGTAACACTCTAACCAGTCTCTGACAGTAACACTCTAACTCACCGTCTCTGGTAGTAACACTTTAACTCACCATCTCTGAAAGTAACACTCTAACACTCACTACAACATAAAAATGAATTGCACTAAAAATATGTCCGTTCGTTTATGGCCGTTTCGTTATCGGCTGTACTTCAAAAGATCAAATTACCTGTCGGTAGCGAAGGCGCAGTGTAACCAGGTGTATGGGTGTATGTGAGAGTTAGCGTATAGATATTCGCGTATATGTGTACATAAACATGGCAAGTTTAACGACTTCAGACCCCAGCTTGGCTAATTCACGAAAAGCAAGAAAATGATGTCCCAGTGTTGGAGGCCCCTGGCTAATTCCACAAATAACTTATGTTTGTAATGCTTCAATTTCTCACAGGCAACTTTTACTAAGCTTACTTATCTCGAAGGATGCCATTTAGGAAAAAGTAATCCGAGTCGGCTTCGTATATCTTAGCTTTCCTGATTTCATGTGCAAATTCGGTTTCTGAGGTTCCAAGCGTGTGGCCGAAATTGACGAGAGTTTAAAGCTGTAGTTTAGGCCAGTGTGTCCCATCCGCCGGGCTGCGGACCGCTAGACACTTTCTTCCGGTCCGCGAAAAAGTTATTGCGCTCAACCCATCATAGAAGATATCAACTTATGCGCACTTAATCGTTGTGAAATAGACAATCTGCTAGAGTTCTCTCGTGATGTCCAAACATAAAATGCATTTATTGTCTCAAGTTTGGATATCACTGGAAAACGAATATCCAATACTTTCCCGAAACGTTATATTATTTGCATTGATATTTACTGGTCGGTTTCTGGTTATTTTAAACAACTATAGACGTTTCATTTGGTAATATTGGATTTAAAAACTTATGCACAAAATGCTATATAAATAATTGTTTCCATTTCTGTCTGAGCTATGCGCGAAAAATGTTTCCTATTTTCACCGGTCCGCGAATTTTTTTCCCTTTTTTCACCGGTTGGCAGGTGTAAAGAGGTTTGCAAACACTGGCTTAGATAGTATTCTCATAGGGACGAAAGAGAAGGAAAAAAAGGGGGAGTGGAAGGGTTGAAAATAAACAGATGTAATGTTCTTGTGTTTTTCCGTAGCTGAATACGCTGCGCCAGTCTGTAAAAACTCTACCCATGCGAAACTAGTTGATACAACAATTAATGAAGCGGGTTGGATAGTATCAGGGTGCCTAAAACCCAGCCCCATTGATAAAATATACCCTAATATTGGCATAACACCACCAGACATTCGAAGAATCGTCGCAGAAGAAATCGAACGAGAAAAACAGGAGCACGACCCGAGGCACCCAACGTTTGGACATCAGGTACATAGCACAAGACTCAAATCCAGACATAGCCTCCTAAAATCAACACAGCCCATACATACAAACCCTGAAAGTCGCCGTATCGAGAGATGTCACGAATTGATGCAGGCGCCAGAGATGGAACTTCGAGAGGAACCTGCCTCTGGACATCATCTACCATACACAACATGGAAGTGGCTGAACAGACTTCAAACTGGTGTATCACGGTTCCAGAGGAATATGATACGACGTGGATACACAGATCATGACACATGTGACTGCGGTGCAATATGGGATCCAGACCCCTGATGCCCTGCCCCAACCTCCAAGAAACAGGCAATAGGCGCGACATGCTGGAGGCAAATGACAAGGCAATCCATGTCGCTGAATACTGGATGCATACTGTATGACGCCGTGCTTGGACAGGGGAAAAAAGTCAATGTTAAAATTCGCGGAAATTGTGTGGGGGGGGGGGGGGGGGGATGTCTAATATATCATCTTAAGACACCGGAGAGAGGGGAGGTACTAAAAGCAGGCACAGCCGTCGGCGATTATGTGTTATAGACATTACTATACTAGGATTGAGCATCGTATAAGTGCGATGACCAGTTCCCCTTCCTTGCTCTCTTTCGATCCCTAGCAGTAATTCAAGTTCCTATTTACAGATGGTTAGACTATAACATGTCGAGACCCGTGTTTGAACCAGATATCTTTGACGTCAGAAGCCATCGCTTAACACTCTTCGCCACTCAGATGTACTAAGAGAATGTAATGTAAAATGACTGAACTACGTGCAAGACTGAAAGAGAACAGTAGCCTATAAACGGTTCCTTTGCTACGCCCAACATAGGTATGTTTCAAGTCCAGGGCACATGAGACTAACGTGAATGTAATGGAGTCAAAACTTCTTCGTATTCTTCTTCGTCGTTCGTTTTGAAACTCTCGCTAAAAAAATCTGAAAATAGCAGGACGTAGTCCGGAGAATGGAATGCGATGTGTCGTAGTTCACATCTTCACTGCGATATTCGCACATAATGGTTCGACACATCCGACTTCAGCAGGAATTTTTTGTTATCGGGTTAGCCTGCTCTTTTTATCCCTTCTTCTTAGCCAGTCTGTCCTGTTGCAGCCTGTTATCTAGGATCACCACGTGGAGGTGTAGAAGAGTCTTGGCATCTCTAGGTCGCTGACCCTGACGCTAGCAGTCAGCTTTGGGTCTCTGACCGCTACAGCCCATGCACTGCTCAGCATCTTAATCCCGGGTAATAAGTCTGCTTCTTCTTCTTCTTCTTCTCCTTAGCCAGGCTACTCTGTTGCAGCATGTTAACCCGTACAAATGCGTGGAGGTGTAGAAGGGTCGTGTCTGTTTTGAGTCGCTGACCGCTACGGTTCATCGTGTGCCACTCAACATCTTGATTCCGGTGTAATAAATCAAACTAATGTCACGTATCTGGATTCAATGTTTTATACTCCTAGCATATCCTCTTTCTAATTATTTGTCTAAATTGTATCGTTAGTACTCAATGTATGTGTTCGTTGTATATAAAGGTAAAAGTGGGTCCCATGACAACAGTTGCCGTCAGGGATGAAGATAACTCTTTATGGACCAAGCCGCAGCCTATGTGAGGTGGGGTGGCCAGTTCCCTTCTTTCATATTTATACTTTCCCCAACCCATACGTCAGGTACCAATTTACAGCTTCATCGACTGGAGGAGCGGTCGTACCAAGAACGGGCCACGCTCGGATTGTTTTTCTGTCCACCTGTTATTTCGAACCCTGGCTCGCTGTAATCCCAGTCTTAGCAAGCCAGTCCACTGTCGACTAGGTTGCACCTATCTCTGTATATACTATATTTGTTTAATATGAATAATAATAATATTCCCATCGCTCCAAATGTTAAAGCACAAATTCAACCCTTCGTTGTGTCTACCTCAACCAGCCTTTGATAAACCTTCATTCCAGTCATTTGCACTACTGTTTCATAGCTGTCGTTATAATATTTGTTAATTATTATTTAGCTTATCCATTCCTTAGAGCCGGTAAATCGGCTCGCGAACATTCTCACAATGCTGTAGAGCTGATATATTGGCTTTAAAAGTTGTCATATTTATATTTAAAAGTTTGTCTATACCAAGTATTCGTAAATATATAAATTTACCTGTACTCACGTTTGGCAAATTTACTTTGCTCACAAAATGCGTTCAGAGACCCACATTAGTCCGGAGTTAATATAAACGTTATCTGCTCTCAGCATTTATTTATCTGTGTCGGTTCTTGCAAATGTCTTTTTCCGTGCGTACTGAAGTACAAGTACGTGAGTGGGTGCACAGTAAATCGTTTCTTGCGGAGATGTGAATGGAAATTGGACAAGATAATGTTGCTAACTAACAGCCAAACAGCCGTCAAGAAGAGTTGTGCAAACAGCAAGACACCAACATCATCTGTAACCAAAATTGCTGCTCGCAACTGCCAATTGTGAAATGATACATGATGTGATATCCCGTAACTCATCAAGTCGTTGGGGCACACATGAAGACATGAAAATCCCACGCCAGCTCTCTCTGTCTGTCGCCGCCTGACGTATCTCACCGTGACGAAGGCCTGACCACTCAGCGATGTTGTCCACCCATTTCTTCCTTGGACGTCCTCGCCCTCTCTGTCCCGGTACGGATCCAAAGAGTATCGAGTTGGGAATTCCGTTGGACCTCGCAACGTGCCCGCACGAGGCCATCTTTCGTCTTTTGATAGTTGTGAACAGATCTTCAAAAGAAATGATACATGATGTGATATACACATTCTTCAAGGTCAAGATGCAGCAATGCATGACCTGACAGCATCCAGTGACTCATAGCTGGCTGCTTGCATCTGGATCAGCGAATAATATATGACCAAGACCCTATTCCGCCTTCACATGGCGGCCCTAGAAACAGGCTGCACTAGTCACTAGGGAAGTCTGGTCAAGGGATATGGATCGCAATGGGAAAGCAAACCCGGTACTCGGAAAAACCAACTGAAATAGGAGTGCCAGGCCGTAAGGTGCAGCTATCGCAGCCTGGCTGTAAACTGCGATACAACGACCTTTTCAGGACTAAGGCCAAAGAATAAAAGAAGAAAATGAAAAAGAAGAAAAGGTAGAAGAGGAAGCCAGCCTTCGGACAATTGAACCAGCTTCAGTATTAATACTATGCTCTTTAACATGTTGAAAACAGCACGAGTTATCAGCTGCTACATTCACGAGTTATATGCTCCACCCGCTACCATGTTCAGTTAAAATGTAAAAGCTAATATTTGAGAGGCAGAGTTGTGAGTGTGCCTGTCGTTCGCTGGGAAGCACCCAGGTTTGATCCTCGATCTTGACCGAGTACATAAATTATAATTAGGGTTTATACATGGGGAAGACCAGGAACAGGTTACCGTAACCTCAACAAATGTTAGGAGACTCAGTGCAATGAGGTGGCCACGTCATCCCCGACAGCAGTATCTGATATGGGACTAACTTAACCCTTAAGATTGGTCAAATATTTATTTACAGGGTTTCACACTAAATCATCGCTCTCTCTCTCTCTCTCCTTCTTTCTCTATCTCTCTCTCTCCCTCACTTTCTCTCTCTCTCTCTCTCTCTCTCTCTCTCTCTCTCTCTTTCTCAATCTTCTCTACTTACTTTCACTTTTCTCTCTTTTTCTCTCGCCCGCTTTCTCTTCTCTACTTACTTTTATTCTAAATCTCTCTCTCTCTCTCTCTCTCTCTCTCTCTCTCTCACGGGTTCTCTTCACTACTTTCACTCTAAATGTCTCTGACAGACTGTCTCGTGTCTCTTTTCTGTTACCACAAATGTCTCTGACAGACTGTCTCGTGTCTATATTCTATTCTCTTGTCTACTTTCACTCTAAATGTCTCTGACAGGCTGTCTCGTGTCTATATTCTGTTACCATAAATGTCTCTGACAGACTGGCTCGTGTCTATATTCTGTTACCATAAATATCTCTGACAGACTCTCGTGTCTATATTCTGCTACCATAAATGTCTCTGACAGACTGGCTCGTGTCTATATTCTGTTACCATAAATGTCTCTGAAGACTGTCTCGTGTCTATATTCTGTTATCATAAATGTCTCTGACAGACCGTCTCACTTCACCAAAATGGTACTTATAGCTGGTACTTAGTTTTCACTCAGAACATAATAAGCCCTCACAGATAATGAGATAAGGACAAAGCAAAAACCATCACTGCGGACGTCTGACATCTGGACCTTGTCGTTACTATTTAGCGTGCCAGCCGTTTTAGGAATTACTCTCATAATCATTGTGTGTTGTCTCTGGTCACAGACATTACGTCATAAGATTCAACCACAGAAGAGGCACATATCAAAATGTCATTATTCGTTTGCTATTTATTATATTACGCCATCTTTCATTCTTTGAGTTTGCTTAAGGGAGTGTGGCTTTCTTCCATCGCAGTTTGATGAGGCTGGACACAAAGCTTGATGCGCTTGCCGTATATTACCATAAAAAGCATCTAAAACCAAACCCCAGCAAAGTCCAAATACGAGCTTTCAATATAAGAAATAAAGAGACACAAAACAAACTACAGATCAGATAACAAGAACATAAGTTGGAACACTGTACGGTTCCTAAATACTTAGATTCAAGTTGGATCGCACACTGGCTTAGACGAAGACTGTACAGTTCCTAAATACTTGGATTCAAGTTGGATCGCACACTGGCTTAGACAAAGACTGTACGGTTCCTAAATACTTGGATTCAAGTTGGATCGCACACTGGCTTAGACGAAAACTGTACGGTTCCTAAAGACTTGGATTCAAGTTGGATCACACACTGGCTTAGACGAAGACTGTACGGTTCCTAAATACTTGGATTCAAGTTGGATCGCACACTGGCTTAGACGAAGACTGTACGGTTCCTAAATACTTGGATTCAAGTTGGATCGCACACTGGCTTAGACGAAGACTGTACGGTTCCTAAATACTTGGGTTCAAGTTGGATCGCACACTGGCGTAGACGATACGCTTCCAGGAAGGAAACAAAACGAAAGTAAGAAAATTAATTGGCACAATAGGGGGAACACATTCCGATGTCCTCCTAACCTCAGAACACGACCTGTGCTTATCTGTAGCTGAGTACATGACTGTTGAACAACACAATGTACAGGACATCTGATAAGTTACCCAAACATTCTAGAAACATGTCAAATGGATGACGGGGGGGGGGGGGGGGGGGGGGGATGACAAGACGATCCACGTGGCTGACCATTTGAAAGATGATGTCTGACGTAGTGATCAGGACAGGGGTAGTAAGTCTGTTTTGGGCACTAGTGCTCTGATTGGCTGTTACAATCAGGATGTCCGGACAGGATGTTGATTTGAAATGGGTTAGACTGATCTTGCTTGCCCTGTATATATATCCAGGAATGCGTTAAGACCTGCAACTATTTTAGTAGTTTTCACAACATTATGAGAGGATGTGTAGAAGGATCCTGTCGTTATTATTGGATTATCGAATTTTTCTCTTTTATGAATATGTCACGTATCTCTTCCTTTCCTTAACAGTAAGTGCAGTACCAATTTACAACCGGATCGCTTAGAACATATATGTAATTGTAAACGAACCTCACCACCTTTGCACGTCTCATTTTGCCTGAAATAGTATATATTAATTCCTCTCTTTTAGATGCAGTCCAGCGGACATTGCACCTCCTGCCCTATGGTGGCAAGCTCCCGGGTGGCGGAGAATGCTAGGCGTACCATCACTGCAGATGAGCCGAGAAAATAAAGCGAGCAAAAAGATACCTCACTCATATGCATATGCTACGTTTCTGGCAGGACGTGACGATCCTAGGAAAAAGTCACACTGGACTGCCTCTCTTCCGGGATAGTACAAACTAGTACATAGTCCATCATATCATTGCCAAACGCTATAGACACGAGTAGGGAAGACTCGATAGTCCTGCAAGACAACTTCCTAAGAGAGACAACTCTGACCAAAAACAACTGCTGCCTTGCAGTTAGGCTGGGGACAGCCAAAGGCTAAGGAGGGCAACCCAACAGAAACGCCTGTTGAAATCGGATGCACTGAGCCACTGGCTAACAAATTGAAACAGTGCAACGTAAATATCGCTGTAAACAGCGTACGATGAAGAAGAAGAAGAAGAATTCCTCTCTTTTGCCCGATGAATGGAGCTCTTCTTGCACGTTCCACTGTCTACGAAACCTTAGTGTTATGCGCGTGTCAATATTCTTAATGTATTTCCTAAATATTTCCCATGATTGTTCACGTGTTCTTTATTCGCTCTGTTTCTTGTCATCTGTTAGTATCTCTGGACTGTTTCATTCACACATTTCTAGGCGTAAATGGATCATTTCTTCTGTATCTCTGTTAAGCGTACCGCCATTTTCCGCTATATCTTCCATTAAACTGTCAGACGCAGTGGTTTTATGGTTTTTCATGACAGGTATAGCTAACACTGGCGTATGTACGCACTACTTTCTTGGCTTCATTAGTGGCATGGCTCTATTCTAGTGTGTGCTAAATGTAACAGATTCTTAAGTTGTATTGAAACCTACTTTAGGTATCTAAAGTAGGCCGTTGTTATATCGTTCTTATCCTTAACGCACTCTGGTCAAGAATGTCTAGACTCACGCTCCACACACAAGAACGGTGTTGACATGGAAAAAGTCAGTAGAAAAATCAAAAACGTCTAACGAATATCCTGATGCCAACCCAGTCCCAATAAAGCTAAAGAAAAACGTCTAACGAATATCCTGATGCCAACCCAGTCCCAATAAAGCTAAAGAAAAACGTCTAACGAATATCCTGATGCCAACCCAGTCCCAATAAAGCTAAAGAAAAACGTCTAACGAATATCCTCATGCCAACCCAGTCCCAATAAAGCTAAAGAAAAACGTCTAACGACTATCCTGATGCCAACCCAGTCCCAATAAAGCTAAAGAAAAACGTCTAACGAATATCCTGATGCCAACCCAGTCCCAATAAAGCTAAAGAAAAACGTCTAACGAATATCCTGATGCCAACCCAGTCCCAATAAAGCTAAAGAAAAACGTCTAACGAATATCCTGATGCCAACCCAGTCCCAATAAAGCTAAAGAAAAACGTCTAACGAATATCCTGATGCCAACCCAGTCCCAATAAAGCTAAAGAAAAACGTCTAACGAATATCCTGATGCCAACTCAGTCCCAATAAAGCTAAAGAAAAACGTCTAACGAATATCCTGATGCCAACCCAGTCCCAATAAAGCTAAAGAAAAACGTCTAACGAATATCCTGATGCCAACCCAGTCCCAATAAAGCTAAAGAAAAACGTCTAACGAATATCCTGATGCCAACCCAGTCCCAATAAAGCTAAAGAAAAACGTATAACGAATATCCTGATGCCAACCCAGTCCCAATAAAGCTAAAGAAAAACGTCTAACGAATATCCTGATGCCAACCCAGTCCCAATAAAGCTAAAGAAAAACGTCTAACGAATATCCTGATGCCAACCCAGTCCCAATAAAGCTAAAGAAAAACGTCTAACGAATATCCTGATGCCAACCCAGTCCCAATAAAGCTAAAGAAAAACGTCTAACGAATATCCTGATGCCAACCCAGTCCCAATAAAGCTAAAGAAAAACGTCTAACGAATATCCTGATGCCAACCCAGTCTCAATAAAGCTAAAGAAAAACGTCTAACGAATATCCTGATGCCAACCCAGTCCCAATAAAGCTAAAGAAAAACGTCTAACGAATATCCTGATGCCAACCCAGTCCCAATAAAGCTAAAGAAAAACGTCTAACGAATATCCTGATGCCAACCCAGTCCCAATAAAGCTAAAGAAAAACGTCTAACGAATATCCTGATGCCAACCCAGTCCCAATAAAGCTAAAGAAAAACGTCTAACGAATATCCTGATGCCAACCCAGTCCCAATAAAGCTAAAGAAAAACGTCTAACGAATATCCTGATGCCAACCCAGTCCCAATAAAGCTAAAGAAAAACGTCTAACGAATATCCTGATGCCAACCCAGTCCCAATAAAGCTAAAGAAAAACGTCTAACGAATATCCTCATGCCAACCCAGTCCCAATAAAGCTAAAGAAAAACGTCTAACGAATATCCTGATGCCAACCCAGTCCCAATAAAGCTAAAGAAAAACGTCTAACGAATATCCTGATGCCAACCCAGTCCCAATAAAGCTAAAGAAAAACGTCTAACGAATATCCTGATGCCAACCCAGTCCCAATAAAGCTAAAGAAAAACGTCTAACGAATATCCTCATGCCAACCCAGTCCCAATAAAGCTAAAGAAAAACGTCTAACGAATATCCTGATGCCAACCCAGTCCCAATAAAGCTAAAGAAAAACGTCTAACAACTATCCTGATGCCAATCCAGTCCCAATAAAGCTAAAGAAAAACGTCTAACGAATATCCTGATGCCAACCCAGTCCCAATAAAGCTAAAGAAAAACGTCTAACGAATATCCTGATGCCAACCCAGTCCCAATAAAGCTAAAGAAAAACGTCTAACGAATATCCTGATGCCAACCCAGTCCCAATAAAGCTAAAGAAAAACGTCTAACGAATATCCTGATGCCAACCCAGTCCCAATAAAGCTAAAGAAAAACGTCTAACGAATATCCTGATGCCAACCCAGTCCCAATAAAGCTAAAGAAAAACGTCTAACGAATATCCTGATGCCAACTCAGTCCCAATAAAGCTAAAGAAAAACGTCTAACGAATATCCTGATGCCAACCCAGTCCCAATAAAGCTAAAGAAAAACGTCTAACGAATATCCTGATGCCAACCCAGTCCCAATAAAGCTAAAGAAAAACGTCTAACGAATATCCTGATGCCAACCCAGTCCCAATAAAGCTAAAGAAAAACGTCTAACGAATATCCTGATGCCAACCCAGTCCCAATAAAGCTAAAGAAAAACGTCTAACGAATATCCTGATGCCAACCCAGTCCCAATAAAGCTAAAGAAAAACGTCTAACGAATATCCTGATGCCAACCCAGTCCCAATAAAGCTAAAGAAAAACGTCTAACGAATATCCTGATGCCAACCCAGTCCCAATAAAGCTAAAGAAAAACGTCTAACGAATATCCTGATGCCAACCCAGTCCCAATAAAGCTAAAGAAAAACGTCTAACGAATATCCTGATGCCAACCCAGTCCCAATAAAGCTAAAGAAAAACGTCTAACGAATATCCTGATGCCAACCCAGTCCCAATAAAGCTAAAGAAAAACGTCTAACGAATATCCTGATGCCAACCCAGTCCCAATAAAGCTAAAGAAAAACGTCTAACGAATATCCTGATGCCAACCCAGTCCCAATAAAGCTAAAGAAAAACGTCTAACGAATATCCTGATGCCAACCCAGTCCCAATAAAGCTAAAGAAAAACGTCTAACGAATATCCTGATGCCAACCCAGTCCCAATAAAGCCAAAGAAAAACGTCTAACGAATATCCTGATGCCAACCCAGTCCCAATAAAGCTAAAGAAAAACGTCTAACGAATATCCTGATGCCAACCCAGTCCCAATAAAGCTAAAGAAAAACGTCTAACGAATATCCTGATGCCAACCCAGTCCCAATAAAGCTAAAGAAAAACGTCTAACGAATATCCTGATGCCAACCCAGTCCCAATAAAGCTAAAGAAAAACGTCTAACGAATATCCTGATGCCAACCCAGTCCCAATAAAGCTAAAGAAAAACGTCTAACGAATATCCTGATGCCAACCCAGTCCCAATAAAGCTAAAGAAAAACGTCTAACGAATATCCTGATGCCAACCCAGTCCCAATAAAGCTAAAGAAAAACGTCTAACGAATATCCTGATGCCAACCCAGTCCCAATAAAGCTAAAGAAAAACGTCTAACGAATATCCTGATGCCAACCCAGTCCCAATAAAGCTAAAGAAAAACGTCTAACGAATATCCTCATGCCAACCCAGTCCCAATAAAGCTAAAGAAAAACGTCTAACGACTATCCTGATGCCAACCCAGTCCCAATAAAGCTAAAGAAAAACGTCTAACGAATATCCTGATGCCAACCCAGTCCCAATAAAGCTAAAGAAAAACGTCTAACGAATATCCTGATGCCAACCCAGTCCCAATAAAGCTAAAGAAAAACGTCTAACGAATATCCTGATGCCAACCCAGTCCCAATAAAGCTAAAGAAAAACGTCTAACGAATATCCTGATGCCAACCCAGTCCCAATAAAGCTAAAGAAAAACGTCTAACGAATATCCTGATGCCAACCCAGTCCCAATAAAGCTAAAGAAAAACGTCTAACGAATATCCTGATGCCAACCCAGTCCCAATAAAGCTAAAGAAAAACGTCTAACGAATATCCTGATGCCAACCCAGTCCCAATAAAGCTAAAGAAAAACGTCTAACAACTATCCTGATGCCAATCCAGTCCCAATAAAGCTAAAGAAAAACGTCTAACGAATATCCTGATGCCAACCCAGTCCCAATAAAGCTAAAGAAAAACGTCTAACGAATATCCTGATGCCAACCCAGTCCCAATAAAGCTAAAGAAAAACGTCTAACGAATATCCTGATGCCAACCCAGTCCCAATAAAGCTAAAGAAAAACGTCTAACGAATATCCTGATGCCAACCCAGTCCCAATAAAGCTAAAGAAAAACGTCTAACGAATATCCTGATGCCAACCCAGTCCCAATAAAGCTAAAGAAAAACGTCTAACGAATATCCTGATGCCAACTCAGTCCCAATAAAGCTAAAGAAAAACGTCTAACGAATATCCTGATGCCAACCCAGTCCCAATAAAGCTAAAGAAAAACGTCTAACGAATATCCTGATGCCAACCCAGTCCCAATAAAGCTAAAGAAAAACGTCTAACGAATATCCTGATGCCAACCCAGTCCCAATAAAGCTAAAGAAAAACGTCTAACGAATATCCTGATGCCAACCCAGTCCCAATAAAGCTAAAGAAAAACGTCTAACGAATATCCTGATGCCAACCCAGTCCCAATAAAGCTAAAGAAAAACGTCTAACGAATATCCTGATGCCAACCCAGTCCCAATAAAGCTAAAGAAAAACGTCTAACGAATATCCTGATGCCAACCCAGTCCCAATAAAGCTAAAGAAAAACGTCTAACGAATATCCTGATGCCAACCCAGTCCCAATAAAGCTAAAGAAAAACGTCTAACGAATATCCTGATGCCAACCCAGTCCCAATAAAGCTAAAGAAAAACGTCTAACGAATATCCTGATGCCAACCCAGTCCCAATAAAGCTAAAGAAAAACGTCTAACGAATATCCTGATGCCAACCCAGTCCCAATAAAGCTAAAGAAAAACGTCTAACGAATATCCTGATGCCAACCCAGTCCCAATAAAGCTAAAGAAAAACGTCTAACGAATATCCTGATGCCAACCCAGTCCCAATAAAGCCAAAGAAAAACGTCTAACGAATATCCTGATGCCAACCCAGTCCCAATAAAGCTAAAGAAAAACGTCTAACGAATATCCTGATGCCAACCCAGTCCCAATAAAGCTAAAGAAAAACGTCTAACGAATATCCTGATGCCAACCCAGTCCCAATAAAGCTAAAGAAAAACGTCTAACGAATATCCTGATGCCAACCCAGTCCCAATAAAGCTAAAGAAAAACGTCTAACGAATATCCTGATGCCAACCCAGTCCCAATAAAGCTAAAGAAAAACGTCTAACGAATATCCTGATGCCAACCCAGTCCCAATAAAGCTAAAGAAAAACGTCTAACGAATATCCTGATGCCAACCCAGTCCCAATAAAGCTAAAGAAAAACGTCTAACGAATATCCTGATGCCAACCCAGTCCCAATAAAGCTAAAGAAAAACGTCTAACGAATATCCTGATGCCAACCCAGTCCCAATAAAGCTAAAGAAAAACGTCTAACGAATATCCTGATGCCAACCCAGTCCCAATAAAGCTAAAGATTATTGAATTGTTTCGGTGTTTCTATGGCGCGTTTCCTTCATGTTTGTAGGCTGTGTTGAAGAAAAAGTGTTATGAGTTGGAGAGTTTTATATCTTGGATATTCTTGTTTTTGTAAGTATGTATTTAGTTCAGAGCTATTGAAACGGCAATAACCAACAACGAGCGACGAATATGAAATAAGATATTCTATATTCTTAGTTCTTAGTTGACCTGTACTTCTACAGGATCCCTGAGCAAATCCCAGCTCTGGTATGACCTGGATATAGCCAGGAGGAAGATTTCCTGCTTAGTGGGCTAGGCTCGAGCAGCGTATTAATCCACGTATTACATATATATTGTATATATGTTCTAAAATAGTATACCTATGTGGTTTGTGCACTTGTTTTTTGTCTCTTCAAATTCCAGTACCTTATTATATGGATTCAATGAAACTGAACGTACTTCTACTACCAAATATTTATGTTAAAATCGCAAACAAGTTATCAACCTACCACCACACATGTCCCTGTGCGATGCTGAAAACATATTCCGTCCAGCCATACAATACACAAGTTAAACACACATGTAGTGGTCAGCGGCTGCTGGAACTTTGTAATGGTGTAGGGGCAATAATCAGAAAACGAAGTCGTGGCTACCACTTAACATTACATCCCTTTATGAGCGGATCGAAACGTTTGAATAGAACATGGACTCAAACCTGAGCAATAGTAGTCATTATCATTGACTGAAAGGATCTCACACTATCCTAAGGACCACATAAAGTCAAGTTTATCATATATATATATATTGTTGTTTGCAAATGCCCACAATGAGTAGGTTTACTCTTTTGGACGCCCCGAAAATGACAATAAGTGGCAGGCTGCAGTCTCTTTCCTCACATCCCGAGCGTGCTTATGAAGGTGGACCATGGTCCTTCAGGCGGTGGTGCAATGCTTGGCTTCAACACCGGGTCGCTCACTATTACGTGGATCACATCGATCCCTCATCTTGTTAACCAGGCCGCCATGAAAACAGTCCGTTTCCAGGGAGGACTGCTTGGAAGTCAAGGTGAGGGTCTCGGCCAGTATATTTTGTCTGACCCTAACTAACATGTCTGATCAGTATATTTTGCCTGACCAGACGTTAGTCTTCCTCCGCATATATATATATATATATATATATATATATATATATATATATATATATATATATATATATATATATATATATATATATATATAATATAATAGCTGTCCATCGTTGTCGATGAGGACCGCCGACATCATCCTTGTCACAGATTTCCCTGTTGGGCATGGGTGCGCATGTGGCTGAACAGGCCAATGCGGGCGCGAAAACATCTGCTACATATCGGGCGCACGAGGATTGTAGAAGGGGATTGTGTTCCCGCTGTTCGGGATTTCCGGTTCTCACGTCTGCTCTGGGCTTTCACAACACGGTCGTCTTCACCGGCAGCTACACCCGATTTGACTGCGCTTCTCCAGTCAGATCTGTTTTGCGCAAGATATTCCCAGGTGTCGATGTCTATCTGGCAACTTTTTAGTGAGTCCTTCAGACCGTCTTTAAAACGTTTCTTTGGGCGCCCTCTCTCTCTCAGCTCGCCGAAGAGAAGCTTCTTTGGGAGCCGCTCGTCTGACATACGGACGAGGTGTCCGGCCCATCCTAGTCGTGCTTTTTCTAGCAGTCATGGATGCTGGGCATGTTAGCCGTCGAGAGAACCTCGATGTCATATATATATATATATATATATGTCGTAAAAGGGGACTAAAGAGAGTTTTGTACATGGGATTAGCGACCTCAACGTTTCAGAACAAATTTCTAGAGAACCCATCATTGCAAAACCACACAAAGTACTTTCATACAGTCTGTCTAAAGGGGGCTAGCTGTATTGATGGCCCTTTACTCCGACAGGAGCAATAAAAGAATAAGAAGACGATAGATGATGTGTTGTTTATTCTGCGGACTTTATAATTGTATGTTGTCTTTCTTTATCTTCCCACTAGATATGTCAGCACTCCCACGCCGAGATGAGGTCGTGGGGAGCAGAGGCGGTGACCTCGCTTGTCAAGGCTGCCCTTGCCTATAAATTTGATGCGCCTCTGCACGAGAACCTAGTGAGTCTCAGAACACATCATGTCTACCTGTTTTGTCATTGTTACTAGTATTGCTATAATTGTTATTGTAATTATTTGTGTTATTGTTGTTATTATTACTAAATTGTTAATGTAGCTAGTATTGTTACTAATTTGCAACTAAATTGTTATTGAAACTGTGTATGTTATTGTAACTAGTGTTGCTAGAATTATTATTGTAATTATTTGTGTTATTGTTGTTATTATTACTAAATTGTTAATGTAGCTAGTATTGTAACTAATTTATAACTAAATTGTTAATGTAACTATTTGTATTATTGTAACTATTGTTGCTGTAATTGTTGTTGTAAATATTTGTGTTATTGTAGTTGTTATTGCTATATTGTTAATGTAGCTAGTATTGTTACTAATGATCTCACACACCGATTATTGCCAATGTGTAACAGGTAGCCAGGATCATGAACACATTCTACAGGAATTTCCACTCTTTATGGAAATGAGGTACTACCAGATCTGGCCAGAGGGTGCAGACCTGTGACAAAAGCTGTGCGATAGGCCGCTCCGACCTAGTGAAAACTATAGACTTCAGCATAACAACTGGCCTGTGGATACAGCATGACCAAAGATCCCGAACGCAAAAGGGAAAAAACGTATTTAACCTGTCGATAATAATGGATGTGAAGCGAAGATGCAGTAGTGAATGTAATACACAGCTGGCTGCTTGTACCAGGATCAGTGGTCCATGACTGACCAAGACCCTATTTTTGTCTCCAAATGGCGGCCATGAAGATAGACTGCAACCATGCAGCCTGGCAAAGCGGTTAGGAATCGAAGAGGCAAAGCAAACCCGGTTTCAAAAATGACGTCTTGAAATCAGATCTATCGGTCCGAAATGTGTAGGTATCACAGCCTCGCTGTAAGCTGCGATATAACGTCACAAACATCCTTTACAGGATGAGCGCAGAAGGATAAAAAGAAGAAGAAGAAGAAAGAAAAGGGAAAAAAAGAAGAAGTCTAAGAATCTCCGACTTCAGCACCTACTGTTGGACTCCTCTAACCTTTCATTCATTCAACAGAGACTTCAGTCATCCATCCTATCCCCTCTCCAAGAGCTGTCCACCATCTCCTACAACGACATCAGACAGAAGCAGCTGGAAAGTGTCTCCCATATCCTACAGAATAACGGGAATAATCTTCTCCATGGGTGGCCCACCGTGCTGGGAGTCATCGGAGCAGTCACCAAAGAGCATGGGTATGTTGGGCTACTCAAACCATTTCATTTATCTTTTTGCTTCCTCTGTAGTACATGTTTTCAATAACTGCTCGTCTAGTCCCCATGTCATTTGTCATATTCCATCTTCTCATCCGTCTTCATGGTGGAAGCAAGGCATTTATCGGCCTTTTGTGGATGAACTGTTAGTATCTGTCTGAAGGACATGTTACTGTCCATCTGAATGACATGTTTCTGTGTGTCTAAATGGCTTGTTCTTAGCTGTCCAAATGGCATGTTACTATGTGTCTAAATGGCATGTTTCTTGGTGTCTAATTGGCATGTTACAATGTGTTTAAATGACATGTTACTAGATGTCTGAATGACATGTTACTAGATGTCTAAATGGCATGTTACTAGATGTCTGAATAGCATGTTACTATGGGTCTAAATGGCATGTTACTAGATGTCTGAATGGCATGTTACTATATGTCTGAATGGCATGTTATTAGATGTCTGAATGGCATGTTACTATGTGTCTAAAGGGCATGTTACTAGATGTCTGAATGGCATGTTACTATATGTCTGAATGGCATGTTATTAGATGTCTGAATGGTATGTAACTATGTGTCTAAAGGGCATGTTACTATGTGTCTAAATGGTATGTTATTAGACATCTGAATGGCATGTTACTATGTGTCTAAATGGCATGTTACTAGATGTCTAAATGACATTTTTCTTGGTGTCTAATTGGCATGTTACGAGGTGTCTAAATGGCATGTTATTAGGTGTCTAAATGGTAGGTTACTAGGTGTCTAAATGGCATGTAACTAGATGTCTGAATGGCATATTACTAGATGTCTAAATGGCATGTTACTATGTGTCTAAATGGCATGTTACTAAATGTCTGAATGGCATGTTACTAGATGTCTAAATGGCATGTTACTAGATGTCTAAATGGCATGTTACTATGTGTTTCTGAATGACATGTTACTAGGTGTCTCAAGGGCATGTTACTAGATGTCTGAATGACATGTTACTAGATGTCTAATTGGCATGTTACGAGGTGTCTGAATGGCATGTTATTAGGTGTCTAAATGGTATGTTACTAGGTGTCTAAATGGCATGTTACTAGGTGTCTAAATGGCATTTTCCTTTGTGTAAAATTACATGTAACTAGATGTCTAAATGGCATAATTCTTGGTGTCTAATTGACATATAACGAGGTCTCTAAATTACATGTTACTAGGTGTCTAAATGGCATGTTACTAGGTGTCAAAAGACATCTTAGTAGGTGTCTAAAGGACATGTTACAAGATGTTTGAATGGCATGTTAGTAGATGTCTAAATGCCATGTTGCAAGTTGTCTGAATGACATGCTACTAGATGTATAAATGATATGTTACAAGTTGTCTGAATGACATGTTGCAAGTTGTCTTAATGACATATTACAAGTTGTCTGAATGACATATTACAAGTTGTCTGAATGACATGTTGCAAGTTGTCTTAATGACATGTTACAAGTTGTCTTAATGACATGTTACAAGTTGTCTGAATGACATGTTGCAAGTTGTCTAAACGGCATGTTGCAAGTTGTCTGAATGGCATGTTGCCAGCTGTCTTAATAACATGTTGCAAGTTATCTGAATGGCATGCTACTAGATGTATAAATGACATGTTACTAGGTGCCTGAACGACATATTACTGTTGAATGAACAACGTGTCATTACGTGTACAAATGACATATCACTGAATTTCTGAATGACATGTCTCTAAGTATCTGACATACCTTTCCACACAGCGAGAAGCTTGTCCAGCAAGCCTTCCAGTGCCTCCAGCTAGTGGTCACTGATTTCCTGCCCATCATCCGACCTGCCTACCTTCAGGTGGTCGTCAAGGTGGCGGCAAAGTTTGGTCTGCAGCAGCAGGAACTCAACGTCAGCCTGACGGCCATTGGTTTGCTGGTAGGTCAAGAATCGTGTTTCTGCGCTAATAAAACAGTTTCTGCTTCTAAGAATCTACGTCACTGCATTCCCGGTACACCTATAAGTGCTCAGACTCTATCAGCAAATGGTGCAGAGTCTGGATGCTGATGGTCCCTGTAGCTTGCTGGTTGTACACTCTCCTGCTGCGTCATCTCATGCGCCCTACTCCGCTCGAAACTCGTTTGATGTCGAAACTTTACAGTCTGCGGATTGCTGATTTATCTTTTTCTGTGTTCACATCCAACAGGCAGTCGTTAAGTGATTTCAAAATGACCATTACTAACGATGATTCGTATCACCCTCATCGGGTTGAGAGCCGCCCATGTTGGTACCCAACTTAACGTTATTATACTGGTTTAGAAGGCTCTGCAGTCTGTATACAACCTCTTTTTGTTATTACTCCACTTGATCTAAAAATAACTATGCGCATTCAATATATTCTTAAATGCATTAATTGAATCTGCCTTCACGTTTTTCTGTGGCAATACATTTCAACCATTCACCCCTCTCTTACTAAAAGAAATATTTTCTAATATCTAATTTCTACATTTCTTTAATTAGTTTGTAGCTATGCTCTCTTGTTCTTGTAGGCGGCTGTAGTTTGTAAAAAAAAAACCTGTTATAGTCAAATTTATCTTTTTATCCTAAAAACATGTCCTCTCAATTGTGCTCCTTACAGAAGATACGACCACCACTGTCGATAGCGGGAACACTTTGTTTGCTCTTGCAGTGGGGGTGTGTTTTTGCTGTAGCAAGTAGTATTACATGATGATGTTGCTAACCCAATGCGTATCCTTTGTCTGTCGTATTTGCATGAAGTTCAGTGAATTACATTATTTCTGTATACCAGTCGGATCCCAGGTATCCACAGTTTTTGGATTAATAAAACAGACCAGTAGTTAGCTAGTATTGATGGGTTGTTGTGTTATTGTTCAATATGAACACACGAAAAAGTGTTTCTGTTATTACCCACACGTTTTTGTTAATTACGAAGCGTGTTCAAATTAAAACGGACCAAACTGCAACAAGTGAACGAACATACGTACGGTGCGCATGATGACGTCACTTTTGGTGTAAACAACATATACCAACCGTCAAGTTTTCAAAATGTCACTATCCTCCAACTCATTGTTGCCTCAGCATGACCGTTGAAAACATGGCGGGTGACATTCATTGTAGCATGCAGGCAGTGTATGGTGACAAAAGTTTTGTAACCATACACTGCCTGCATTCTGTAATTAGTGTCAACTTGTCGACATCCTTCAGCTGTTAGAAGCCAAATCACCGCTCGCTGATCAAATCTGTACGGATTCCGTATCACACCCGCCATGTTTTCAACTGTCATGCCGAGGAAACTATGAGTCGGAGGATAGTGACATTTTAAAAACTTGACGGTTGGTATATGTTGTTTACACCAAAAGTGACGTCATCATGCGCATCGTACGTATGTTCACTTGTTGCAGTTTGGTCCGGTTTCATTTGAACACACCGCGTACATCTCTTGCTTTTAGGCATCGCCTTATTTCTGTTTCTTGGAACACTGTGAAATAGTATACTAGATATTTGTAATTTCGCTTCGTTTGGAAAGGCAGATTTTATTTTCGCGGGGGGTGGGGTGCGGGCAGGAGGAGGGAGAAGAGGTGGACTACTGTTAGTTGCACTGGGTCCGTGTTCTGAAAATATTTGGGATTCAGTGTTTCATGGCATTTTTAATTTTATATAATGGTGTATATGCTGTTAGGGTATATGTTGTTGTATTTGTAGTTATTGTATTTGTTGATTTTATATTTATTGTTGTTGTATTTGTTTTTATTTATTTCGTGTGGTTATATTTCTTGTGGTATTTGTTGATTTTATATTTGTTTATTTGTTGTTGTATTTGATACTGTTGTGTTTGTTGTTAATGTATTAGTTGATTGATATTTGTTGTAGCATTTGTTGATTTTATTTTTTAGTTCCATTTGTTGTATTTGTTGATTTTATATTTATAGTTATATGTGTTGTTGCATTTATTGTTGTTGTATTTAATTTTGTATGTATAAATTTTATATGTTTTGCTGTATTTGTTGATTTTGTGCTTGTTATTGGACGTGTTGTTGTATTTATCGTCGCTGTTATATTTGTTTTATTTGTTGATGCTGTATTTGTTGTTGTATTTGATGTTGCTGTATTTGTTGTTGCTGTGTGTGTTGTTGTATTGTGTTGTTGTTATATTTATGTTGCATTTCTCTGCTGCTATATTTGTTGTCATATTTGTTGCTGCTGTATTTGTTGTTGTGTTGCTGCTGTATTTGTTGTTGTATTTGATACTGATGTATTTGTTGTTGTATTTGATACTGATGTATTTGTTGTTGTTGTATTTGTTGCTGCTGTATTTGTGGTTGTATTTGATACTGATGTATTTGTTGTTGTTGTATTTGTTGCTGCTGTATTTGTTGTTGTATTTGATACTGATGTATTTGTTGTGGTTGTATTTGTTGCTGCTGTATTTGTGGTTGTATTTGATACTGATGTATTTGCTATTGTTGCATTTGTTGCTGCTATATTTTTTTGCTGTATTTATTGCTGCTGTATGTGCTGTTATTTTTATTGATGTTGCATTGGTTGCTGTTCTATTTATTGCTGTATTTGTTGCTTCTGTAATTTTGTTGATTTTGTTGTATTTATTGTTGTATTTTTTGTTGTATTTACTGCTGTATTTGTTGTTGTATTTGTTGCTGCTGTGTGGCTGCTGTATGTGTTGTTGTATTGTGTTTTATTGTATTTTTGTAGTTATTCTTTGCTGTCGTATTTGTTATCATATTTGTTGCTGCTGTATTTTTTGTATTTGTTGGTGCTGTATTTGTTTTTGCTGTGATTGTTGCTGCTGTATTTTTGTTTTTGTTGTATTTGTTGTTGCTGTATGTTTTGTTGTATTGTGTTGTTGTATTTTTGTTTTATTTGTTGCTGCTGTATTTCTTGTTGGTGTATTTGTTGTTGGTGTATTTGTTGTTGGTGTATTTCTTGTTGGTGTATTTGTTGTTGGTGTATTTGTTGCTGCTGTGTTTGTTGCTGCTGTGTTTGTTTTTGTATTTGTTGATTTGTATAATTGTTCTTGTATTTTTGGTTTATTATTTTTTTTTTTTGGTTCTTATATTTGTAGATAAAAATAAGTGCATGTGAGTTGTTCTTTATCTTCAGAATGATAATGTGTCCATTTTCTTTCCAGTGGAACATCTCTGACTTTTTCTTCCAAAATCGTAAACGAATCAAACAAGATCTAGACTCCACCTTGCAGCAAGAGAATACCCAATCAGAGACCGTTACCATCAGTGATAAAGTCAAGACTCCGCCTCCTTTTGATGCCCTCTGGATGTGTCTGTTTTCACAGCTGGGTGAGCTGTGTGTGGACTCGAGGCCGGCTGTTCGAAAGAGTGCAGGGCAAACCCTTTTTTCCACCATCTCTGCTCATGGCAGCCTTTTACAACATCAGACCTGGCACAATGTGCTGTGGCAGGTATGTACTAATTGCAACAAAATCTTGTACTTTTGCCTGACCAGAACACGAACGAAAGCCATAGGATAACCTTTATATAACTTGCAAGTGTATTTTAGCATTCAAAAAGAAATAAGTAACTGATAATGTAACTAACACATGCGCCTGCATGAGAAACCTAAATAAACCGAACAAAACTGAATAATAAACGCAATAATAAATCAACAACTTATGAGAAACAAATCTCACTGAAAGAAAAAGATGGCACTTTGTCTTAGTCGAATCGGGCAGAACTTCCTGGAAGGTTGGAGGAAATCAGGTGCAAGTGGAAAACACGTGGACAAATTGGAAATGTGGTTATAGTTGAAAAACAAACGAAAGAGGAAAAGGGCGAATGAGCAAACAGACAACAGTCAAGCGACAAAAGTCAAGCAGATAAAAGTCAAGCAGATAAAAGACAAACAGACAAAAGTCAAACAGACAAAAGTCAAATAAACATAAGTCAAGCGGCGATAGAGTAAACGGACAAAATTCAAGCAGACAAAAGTCAAGCTGCGAGAGAGTAAACGGACAAAATGTAAAACAGACAAAAGTCAAACTGACAAAAGTTAAACAGACAAAAGTCAAACAGACAAAAAGTCAAATATACAACAAGTAAAACATACAAAAGTTATATATACAAAAGTCAAACATATAAAAGTAATATATACAAAAGCCAAAAAGACAAGAAGTTATATATACAAAAGACAAATAGACAAAAGTCAAACAGACAAAAGTTAAAAAGACAAAGTCAAATAGACAAAAGTCAAGCAGACAAAATGAAACAGGCAAAAGTAATATATGCAAAAGTCAAACAGACAAAAGTTAAACAGATAAAGTCAAATAGACAAAAGTCTAGCAGACAAAATTTAAACAGACAAAAGTGAAACAGACAAAGTCAAATAGACAAAAGTCAAGCAGACAAAATTCAAACATAAAAAGTAAAATAGACGAAAGTCAAACAGATAAAAATCAAACAGACACAAGTCAAATAGACACAAGTCAGGCTGGCAGAAGTCAAGCGATCAAAGAGTAAACGGATGAAAGTCAGACGACAGTCAGGCGGTTTTAGTCACAAGACAACAGTCAAACAGATGAAAATTGTGTTTTAACAAATTGAGAATACTGATTATTGTATTTATACTGGGAAGATAAAATAATTAAAATATATATATTTAGATTGTGAACTTGCACAGATCTCTTCATTCACATCTAATGCATACCTCCAAGGCATTCTTTTTAGGCATGCTTCCAAGTTATACCTCTAAGCGGTGATGGGGGTATAGGCCCAGTAGCAAGAACTAAAACAATAAGAGCTTTGTGGTTAATAGCATGATTAAAGGCAGTAGGCTAACAGGGAAAAGGCTGGGAGCGGAACACCCTAATCCTAAACGTTGCCGAGGCTTAGCAAGCAACAAGATGGCAAGCCACCCACACACCCACTACTACATCAGAGTCTGGAAGGCAATCCACCCACACACCCACTACATCAGAGTCTGGAAGGCAAGCCACCCACACACCCACTACATCAGAGTCTGGAAGGCAAGCCACCCACACACCCACTACATCAGAGTCTGGAAGGCAAGCCACCCACACAGCCACAACTACATCAGAGTTGAGCAGACAAACCATTCTAAGAACTATGGGAAAAAATAAATGAAAGAAAATATAAAGTTGATTAAAGTTTAGTTAAATCAAACTTTACAAATGGGTATGGTCAGATACCGCACCGAGATGAGAACGCAAACAAAACCTACGTTACGACCAAAAATGGTCTACTTATCTGATGGTAGACCCAGTCTGTCTAAGCGACTGGTTGGGTCTGAAGCTCGGCTGAAAATTAATGGGAGCAGTCAAATAAGGTGGTCAGGAGAACGTTAGGAATGGGCCGGATAAGCCAGTGGTGGCCAAATAAGGAAAAGGCCAAATAGTGATCCAAGTGGGAGAACAAAAAGAAGGTGATATAAGCTGGGGGGGGGGGGGGGGGGGGGGGAGAATTAATATAAGGGGGTGGGGGGGACTGATAGAAGAAAAATGGGGGGGGGGTAAAGGAAAACAAATAGATGGGGGCAAGTATGAGGTTTTAAGAAAAGGTGTGGAAGTTATTAATGCCATTTGGTTGGAGGCAACCCATGCTGGAGATAAGTCCTCAAGGGCGATTCGATGACGATCGTCAGAGAAGCAAGAAACTAGACCAGTGACACTAACGTCAGCCTTACCCCGGTGCACAGGACCATTGAAGTGGCTGGCAATTGGGGAACCCATGCGGTTACGGATATCATTGAGGTGTTCGCGGAAACGCTCACGCAGGTCCATACCAGTTCCATACCATTCTAAGAACTAACAACATGAACTGGAAAATAAATGGATACCTTTTCACTACCTAACATTGACCCACATGACATGCCAGATTGAATACAATGATTCCTGTATGAGACTATTTAACTTAGAATAGTGAAGCACAGCCTAGAAATAGCACACTGCATTTATGAATGTCATTGTTGAATATTTTCTGTTAATCTTTGCACTGTTCCAGGTGTTGTTCCCACTGCTGGAGAATGTCCAGAAGTGCTCCAGCTTGGCTTCTACAATCAGAGACAAAGAATCCACTGGCAACATCCTCATCCACCACTCTCGTGACACCGCAGAGAAACAGTGGGCAGAGACCAGAGTGTTGTCCCTTGCAGGCGTGGCTCGAACATTCAATTCTAAACGGAAAATGTTGCAGGGTCTAGGTATGCACCATAGCTTCAAATATTTCCTCTTCTTATTTTTTTGTTTTATTTTCTTTCTTGCTAGCAGCAGGGTCATGTGAAACAAACTGATCAAGACTTCACATTAGGGACAAGTGAAACATGCTGATCAATACCACACCTCACATAAGGAGCAAGTGAAACATACTAATTGAGACCTCACTTCAGGGGCAAGTGAAACATACTGATCAATATCTCACCTCACTTCAGGAGCTGGTGAAAAATAAATGACCAAGACATAATCTCACCTTGCACCCGGGTCAGTTGCAACATCCACATCAAGATCTGATCTTATTTCAGGGCCAGATGGAACATACTGACCAAGAGTTCACCTTACATTTGGGTCAGTGAACCATAATGAACAAGACCAAAGGTTGCATCAGGATAGGATGAAACATAATGACAAAGACCTAACGTTACATCAGGGTAGGATGAAACATAATTACAAAGACCTAACATCACCTTAAAGTAGGGTGAAACATAATGACAAAGACCTAACATCACATCAGGGTAGGATGAAACATAATGACAAAGACCTAACATCACATCAGGGTAGGATGAAACATAATGACAAAGACCTAACGTCACATCAGGGTAGGATGAAACATAATGACAAAGACCTAACATCACATCAGGGTAGGGTGAAACATAATGACAAAGACCTAACATCACATCAGGGTAGGATGAAACATAATGACAAAGACCTAACATCACATCAGGGTAGGGTGAAACATAATGACAAAGACCTAGCATCACATCAGGGTAGGATGAAACATAATGACAAAGACCTAACATCACCTTAAAGTAGGGTGAAACATAATGACAAAGACCTAACATCACATCAGGGTAGGATGAAACATAATGACAAAGACCTAACATCACCTTAAAGTAGGGTGAAACATAATGACAAAGACCTAACATCACATCAGGGTAGGATGAAACATAATGACAAAGACCTAACATCACATCAGGGTAGGATGAAACATAATGACAAAGACCTAACATCACCTTAAAGTAGGGTGAAACATAATGACAAAGACCTAACATCACATCAGGGTAGGATGAAACATAATGACAAAGACCTAACATCACCTTAAAGTAGGGTGAAACATAATGACAAAGACCTAACATCACATCAGGGTAGGATGAAACATAATGACAAAGACCTAACATCACCTTAAAGTAGGGTGAAACATAATGACAAAGACCTAACATCACATCAGGGTAGGATGAAACATAATGACAAAGACCTAACATCACATCAGGGTAGGGTGAAACATAATGACAAAGACCTAACATCACATCAGGGTAGGATGAAACATAATGACAAAGACCTAACATCACCTTAAAGTAGGGTGAAACATAATGACAAAGACCTAACATCACATCAGGGTAGGATGAAACATAATGACAAAGACCTAACATCACCTTAAAGTAGGGTGAAACATAATGACAAAGACCTAACATCACATCACGTTGGATGAAACATAATGACAAAGACCTAACATCACATCAGGGTAGGGTGAAACATAATGACAAAGACCTAACATCACATCAGGGTAGGATGAAACATAATGACAAAGACCTAATGTTACATCAGGGTAGGATGAAACATAATGACAAAGACCTAATGTTACATCAGGGTAGGGTGAAACATAATGACAAAGACCTAAGGTCACATCAGGGTAGGGTGAAACATAATGACAAAGACCTAACGTCAAATCAGGGTAAGGTGAAACATAATGACAAAGACCTAAGGTCACGTAAGGGTAGGGTGAAAGATAATGACAAAGACCTAACGTCAAAAACAGATGAAACATACTGACCACGACTTCACGGCTGGTCAGGTGAAACATACTGACCAAGACTTCACCTCAACATTAGGTGAAACATACTGACCAAGACTTCACCTCAACATTAGGTGAAACATAGTGACCAAGACTTCACTTCAACATTAGGTGAAACATACTGACCATGACTTCTCAACATTAGGTGAAACATACTGACCAAGACTTCACCTCAAGATCAGGTGAAACAAACTGACCAAGACTTCGCCTCAAGATCAGGTGAAACATACAGACCATGACTTCACACCTGGTCAGATCAAATATACTAACCAAGACTTTATGTCAAGGTCAGGTGAAACATACTGACCAATATATGGCTTCTTGTATATATGCTGCCACCAAATAGAGACCTATCGCTCTCGAGTATGGAGGTCAGAGACTCCAACTGCATAGTAGTTGGAGATTTCAACAGCCACTCGGAGAGATGGGGATACTCTGACACAGACAGCAGAGGTGACGAAGTGGAAGATTGGGAGATAGATGCAAATCTCTCCCTAATCAATAGGCCGGAGGATAGCCCTAGCTTCTATTCAAGAACATGGCATACCACCTCGACTCCAGATTTGGCCTTCTCCACACAGGACATACACCATAAAATAGACCGCCAGGTGCTAAACCAACTGGCAGGTAGCGACCACAGGCCGATCAGACTAACCATTGACATGGAAGTAGGCCCACAGGAAACAAAACCGCTCCCACGTTGGAATTACAAACGAGCCGACTGGGACAGATTTGCAATCCTGACAGATGGGCTGTGTGAAACCATCAACACACGACACTCAAAAATGAAGCCCATGGCAGAGAGCCTAAGCAAGGCAATAATGCAAGCCGCCACTGAAACCATCCCAAGAGGAGCTAGGAAAAACTATAAGCCCTACTGGAATGATGAGTTGCAGAAAGTGGAAGATGCAGTAACAAATGCTAGGAACATGGCAGAGCGAGAAAAATCCATGGAGGCAAACATCGCCCTCAAAGCCGCCGCGGCGAAGTACAAACACACTCTCAGGCAAACAGCAAGAGAAAGCTGGAAAAATAAAACGGAAAGTCTAAACCTGGACAAAGACGGGAACAAGCTATGGAAGCTAGTCAGAGCCATGAACGACGAAACCCCGTCAAATAAACAAATTACTATCAAGCAGGGCGAGAACTTGATCACAGGTAAGAAAGCCGCTAACGCCTTTGTCGATCACTATGCCAGAGCAAACCACATCGAGGTCCCTGCAGATAAGCATACAGACATTAGCGAAGAGCTAAAGGGACACGAAAACATAAATACGGCTCCTGAAGAGCACATGATGGCCAAACTAACAATGCGCGAAATGGAAGAGGCTATGAGAACACTAAAGAAAAGGAAATCTCCCGGAAAAGACGGGATCACAAACGAAATGCTGATGGGGCTGGGCCAAACAGCGAAGAGGAAATTACTATCAGTCCTGAACCAAAGCTGGAAAAGGGGTATTGTACCCCAGGCATGGAAAGACGCAATACTGGTACCAGTACCAAAAACAGGAAAGGATAAAACAGATCCAAATGGATACAGGCCCATCAGCCTACTGAGCTGTGTCGGCAAGCTGATGGAACGGATGATAAACACCAGACTGATGTGGCATCTGGAAGAAAAACGAATACTAATTCCACAGCAAGCCGGCTTCAGACAGCACAGATCCACTGAGGACCAGGTCATCCTCATAGCCCAGGAGATAGAAGATGCCTACCAGGCACAGAAACACACAGTAGCTGTTTGGGTGGATCTGGAAAAGGCATTTGACAAAGTCTGGAAGGATGGACTTAGAGTCAAGCTAAGAAGAAGTGATGTCGGTGGGAAGATGTACAAGTGGATCAACCACTACCTCAAACAAAGAACGGCCAGAGTCCAAGTACAAGGGCAGATGAGCAAAAAGGTGACACTCGAGCAGGGAGTACCCCAAGGGGGAGTATTGTCACCCACACTCTTCCTGGTATATATAAACGATATTACAGACAATATACCAAGAAGAGTCCATAGCTCAATGTTTGCAGACGATCTGGCTATGTGGACCTCTGAAAAGAATCTCACCATAGCAAGAAATCGGATGCAGACGGCCGTAACATCGCTGGAAGAGTGGGCGAACTCATGGCTGGTCAAAATAAACGAGGAGAAAACCACATGCACAATATTCTCGCTTTCATTAAAACCCCAAAGTACCAAATTAAGTCTAAATGGCAAATTCCTGCAGCCAAACGACAACCCAACCTATCTGGGAGTCACATTTGATCGGCGCATGACATGGAAAAGTCAGATTGAGAGAAACCGAATGAAAGCCAGAGAAAGAATGGCAATCATGAGGAAACTTGCTGGCACAAGCTGGGGAGCAGACGAAGGCATACTAAAGAAACTGTATACTGGAAGAGTGAGACCAGTTCTCGAGTATGGCATTGCGGCATGGACAACAGCAGCGAAGGCGAACTTCGATAAAGTTAGCAAGCTTCAAAACCAAGCCATGAGAATTATAACAGGTGGCATGAAGTCAACGCCAATTGTAGAACTTGAAAATATTACAAAACTGCAATCCATGACCGATAGAAGAGACTGCAGAGCCCAGCTGCAGTCAGAGAAACTCCGAAGACTGACTGACCATCCAATGCACCAGAGACTAAACAATTTGGGAAATGGGAAACTAAAGCGGAGAAACTTTGCAGAAATAGCCAAAGCAAAGATGCACGAAGATCCCATAAACGCACTAACAACACCAAAACCCATAACTACTGTACGAAAACCTACCTGGAGGCAGGATATATTTCCAGAGGTGGTTGAAAATATACCAGGAATTGCAAACAAAAACTGCCAGACTGAAAAAGAAAGGAGAGATACTACCCTTAGCTTCATAACGAAAAGCTACCCAAGCATGGACTGGACCCATGCATACACCGACGGTTCTGTAACAAACACTACACAGAACGGAGGGGCAGGAGCATTCCTGAACCTACCAAATGGCAGACAAATAACACTGTCACTCGCTACTGGTAAGTACACAAGCAATTTCAGAGCGGAGGCAGAGGCACTGAGGGCGGCAGTGGAAGAAATGGTGACACACAGTGAAAATGAGAGCCATATAGTCCTGCTGACAGATGCTCTCGCCGTAGTCACAGCGCTAAAAAGCCAGAAAAACACTGAGCTTAATGACTTAAGAGCAGCACTCTGCAAACTGTGCCAGCAGTCCGCACCAAAAAGGGTAGTGGTACAGTGGGTTCCGTCACACTGCAACATCCAAGGCAACGAGGAGGCAGACAGACTGGCAAAAGAAGGTGCAAGACTACCACAAACAGATACCAGTATGACGTACGAAGAGTCAAAACGGCTTATCAAAGCCAGATACATGAACAAATGGGAAACCGAACATACTGGTTACACCAAAAACGATGCCTATTACCAGTTGAACCGAAGAGAGCAGGTCGTTGTCTTCAGACTTCGCATTGGCCACAACAGACTGAGGTACCACCTATTCAACAAATTGAAGATAGGGTGTACCGACGAATGCCCGTGCGGTACTGGTAAAATGACCGCTGAACATCTGCTGCAGAACTGCCCGACATACGAGGATCAGAGAGAGCAGATGTGGCCATTACCAGTAGAACTGCAAGACAAGCTCTATGGCAGTGGCGAGAGCCTCAGGATGACCGCCGCTTTTTTCGAAAAAATAATGGTTACTGTCTGACTGCGTACGCAGAAGAAGAAGAAGAAGTATATATGCTGGTCCATTATGTGGCTGACTATATCCCTTCAAAATATTCCAAGTTCACGTATTTCCTCTATACACCTGTCTGGGTGTATTATTTTGTCACTTGTATTCTTCTTAATTCAAAGACGGTCAAAGGTGCAACCATGTTAACTAGTTATTTTTTGGTGAGAACAACAATTACATAGACAACAACAACAATTACATAAACAACTATAGTGACATCAACAATTACATAGACAACTATAGTGACAAGATCAACAATTACATAGACAACTATAGTGACCTCAACAATTACATAGACAACTATAGTGACCTCAACAATTACATAGACAACTATAGTGACCTCAACAATTACATAGACAACTATAGTGACCTCAACAATTACATAGACAACTATGGTGACCTCAACAATTACATAGACAACTATAGTGACCTCAACAATTACATAGACAACTATAGTGACCTCAACAATTACATAGACAACTATAGTGACCTCAACAATTACATAGACAACTATAGTGACCTCAACAATTACATAGACAACTATAGTGACCTCAACAATTACATAGACAACTATGGTGACCTCAACAATTACATAGACAACTATAGTGACCTCAACAATTACATAGACAACTATAGTGACCTCAACAATTACATAGACAACTATAGTGACCTCAACAATTACATAGACAACTATAGTGACCTCAACAATTACATAGACAACTATAGTGACAACAACAATTACATAGACAACTATAGTGACAACAACAACAATTACATAGACAACTGCAGTGACAAGATCGACAATTACATAGACAACTATAGTCACAACAACAACAATTACTTAGACAACTATAGTCACAACAACAACAATTACTTAGACAACTATAGTCACAACAACAACAATTACTTAGACAACTATAGTCACAACAACAACAATTACTTAGACAACTATAGTCACAACAACAACAATTACTTAGACAACTATAGTCACAACAACAACAATTACTTAGACAACTATAGTCACAACAACAACAATTACTTAGACAACTATAGTCACAACAACAACAATTACTTAGACAACTATAGTCACAACAACAACAATTACTTAGACAACTATAGTCACAACAACAACAATTACTTAGACAACTATAGTCACAACAACAACAATTACTTAGACAACTATAGTCACAACAACAACAATTACTTAGACAACTATAGTCACAACAACAACAATTACTTAGACAACTATAGTCACAACAACAACAATTACTTAGACAACTATAGTCACAACAACAACAATTACTTAGACAACTAAAGCGAAAATAACTTTTTGTTCTTTCATTCCTAAATTGCTGCCATTTATCATCGATATTGTGTACGGCAAATTTTGCTGGGTGCTTTGTCTGATACCAACTGTTATTATCATCTATGTTTTGTCATTAATTTTACTTTGATTGTTTCAGGAGACTTTCCCAGGGCATGGTCCCTTCTCCTTGACCACATTGAGCTGTCCGCCCTCTGTAGGAACGCTGAAGTCTCGCTAGCAGCACTGAAAAGCTTCCAGGAAATCCTTCAAATCGGCAGAGCTTCCAAAGGCTCTGATGATTCAGACGGAACAGGCCAGGGGTCAGCTGTAATGGAACCACCTGGGGAAGTCATGAGCAGGACGGGAGAAGTGGCCATGAAAAAATTGGAACTTTTTTCCAAGGGCCCAATATCAGACTCCACAGATAATGATATCCCGTTGTGGTCAGCGGCCTGGAAGGTGTGGCTGAATATTGGCTCTGAGGTGACCAAACCACCACCACAGAATAGAAAGATATCCGGAAAAGTCTATCTACCTTCCCAGAACTTCCTGACAGCTCTCATCCAGACATTCCCTCCGTTGTTTGAGCATATCAAATCCAGATTTGTGGCAGCTGACCTTCACAAGCTGTCATCTGTGCTCAGGGGGACCTTGTGTGTCCCAGTCCAAAGTGATGCTTCCTTGTTCATTGTACCATCCTACCCTGAGGTTACACTGACACCTCTACAAGAAGCTTCCCTCGCAGCCATGGATACTCTAATCAAGGTTTGTTGTTCTTGTTGTAGATTTTGTTCTTGTTGTTCATAATTTTGTTCTTGCATTTGTTGTTCATAATGGTGTTGTTATTGTTACACTGACACCTCTACAAAAAGCTTCCCTTGCAGCCATGGATACTCTAATCAAGGTTTGTTGTTATTGTTTTTTTGTTCATAACATTGTTCTTGTTGTTCTTGTTGCAGTAATTGTTCTTGTTGTTGTTCTTGTTGCAGTAATTGTTCTTGTTGTTGTTCTTGTTCCAGTAATTGTTCTTGTTGTTGTTCTTGTTGCAGTAATTGTTCTTGTTGTTGTTCTTGTTGCAGTAATTGTTCTTGTTGTTGTTCTTGTTGCAGTAATTGTTCTTGTTGTTGTTCTTGTTGCAGTAATTGTTCTTGTTGTTCTTGTTGCAGTAATTGTTCTTGTTGCAGTAATTGTTCTTGTTGTTCTTGTTGCAGTAATTGTTCTTGTTGCAGTAATTGTTCTTGTTGTTCTTGTTGCAGTAATTGTTCTTGTTGCAGTAATTGTTCTTGTTGTTCTTGTTGCAGTAATTGTTCTTGTTGCAGTAATTGTTCTTGTTGTTGTTCTTGTTGCAGTAATTGTTCTTGTTGCAGTAATTGTTCTTGTTGTTCTTGTTGCAGTAATTGTTCTTGTTGCAGTAATTGTTCTTGTTGCAGTAATTGTTCTTGTTGCAGTAATTGTTCTTGTTGCAGTAATTGTTCTTGTTGTTGTTCTTGTTGCAGTAATTGTTCTTGTTGCAGTAATTGTTCTTGTTGCAGTAATTGTTCTTGTTGTTCTTGTTGCAGTAATTGTTCTTGTTGCAGTAATTGTTCTTGTTGCAGTAATTGTTCTTGTTGTTCTTGTTGCAGTAATTGTTCTTGTTGCAGTAATTGTTCTTGTTGCAGTAATTGTTCTTGTTGCAGTAATTGTTCTTGTTGTTCTTGTTGCAGTAATTGTTCTTGTTGTTCTTGTTGCAGTAATTGTTCTTGTTGTTCTTGTTGCAGTAATTGTTCTTGTTGCAGTAATTGTTCTTGTTGCAGTAATTGTTCTTGTTGTTCTTGTTGCAGTAATTGTTCTTGTTGCAGTAATTGTTCTTGTTGTTCTTGTTGCAGTCATTGTTCTTGTTGCAGTAATTGTTTTTGTTGCAGTAATTGTTCTTGTTGCAGTAATTGTTCTTGTTGTTCTTGTTGCAGTAATTGTTCTTGTTGCAGTAATTGTTCTTGTTGTTCTTGTTGCAGTAATTGTTCTTGTTGTTGTTCTTGTTGTTGTAGTAATTGTTCTTGTTGTTGTTCTTGTTGCAGTAATTGTTCTTGTTGTTCTTGTTGTTCTTGTTGCAGTAATTGTTCTTGTTGCAGTAATTGTTATTGTTGTTGTTCTTGTTGTTGTTGTAGTAATTGTTCTTGTTGTTGTTGTTCTTGTTGTTGTTGTAGTAATTGTTCTTGTTGTTGTTCTTGTTGCAGTAATTGTTCTTGTTGTTGTTCTTGTTGTTGTTGTAGTAATTGTTCTTGTTGTTCTTGTTGCAGTAATTGTTCTTGTTGCAGTAATTGTTCTTGTTGCAGTAATTGTTCTTGTTGTTCTTGTTGCAGTAATTGTTCTTGTTGCAGTAATTGTTCTTGTTGCAGTAATTTTTCTTGTTGTTCTTGTTGCAGTAATTGTTCTTGTTGTTGTTCTTGTTGTTGTTGTAGTAATTGTTCTTGTTGTTGTTCTTGTTGCAGTAATTGTTCTTGTTGCAGTAATTGTTCTTGTTGTTCTTGTTGCAGTAATTCTTCTTGTTGCAGTAATTGTTCTTGTTGTTCTTGATGCAGTAATTGTTCTTAATGCAGTAATTGTTCTTGTTGTTGTTCTTGTTGCAGTAATTGTTCTTGTTGTTGTTCTTGTTGTTGTTGTAGTAATTGTTGTTGTTCTTGTTCTTGTTGTTGTTGTAGTAATTGTTCTTGTTGTTGTTCTTGTTGCAGTAATTGTTCTTGTTGTTGTTCTTGTTGTTGTTGTAGTAATTGTTCTTGTTGTTGTTCTTGTTGCAGTAATTGTTCTTGTTGTTGTTGTAGTAATTGTTCTTGTTGTTGTTCTTGTTCTTGTTGTTGTAGTAATTGTTCTTGTTGTTGTTCTTGTTGCAGTAATTGTTCTTGTTGTTGTTCTTGTTCTTGTTGTTGTTGTAGTAATTGTTCTTGTTCTTGTTCTTGTTGCAGTAATTGTTCTTGTTGTTGTTGCAGTAATTGTTCTTGTTGTTGTTCTTTTGTTGTTGTAGTAATTGTTCTTGTTGTTGTTCTTGTTCCAGTAATTGTTCTTGTTGTTGTTCTTGTTGCAGTAATTGTTCTTGTTGTTGTTCTTGTTGCAGTAATTGTTCTTGTTGTTGTTCTTGTTCCAGTAATTGTTCTTGTTGTTCTTGTTGCAGTAGTTGTTCTTGTTGTTCTTGTTCCAGTAATTGTTCTTGTTGTTGTTCTTGTTGCAGTAATTGTTCATGTTGTTGTTCTTGTTGTTGTTCTTGTTGCAGTAATTGTTCTTGTTGTTCTTGTTGCAGTAATTGTTCTTGTTGTTGTTCTTGTTGTTCTTGTTGCAGTAATTGTTCTTGTTGTTGTTCTTGTTGCAGTAATTGTTCTTGTTGTTCTTGTTGCAGTAATTGTTCTTGTTGTTGTTCTTGTTGCAGTAATTGTTCTTGTTGTTGTTCTTGTTGTTGTTCTTGTTGTTGTTCTTGTTGTTGTTCTTGTTGCAGTAATTGTTCTTGTTGTTGTTCTTGTTGTTGTTCTTGTTGCAGTAATTGTTCTTGTTGTTGTTCTTGTTGTTGTTCTTGTTGCAGTAATTGTTCTTGTTGTTGTTTTTGTTCCAGTAATTGTTCTTGTTGTTGTTCTTGTTGTTGTTCTTGTTGTTGTTCTTGTTGCAGTAATTGTTCTTGTTGTTGTTCGTGTTGTTCTTGTTGCAGTAATTGTTCTTGTTGTTGTTCTTGTTGTTCTTGTTGCAGTAATTGTTCATGTTGTTGTTCTTGTTCTTGTTGTTGTTCTTGTTGCAGTAATTGTTCTTGTTGTTGTTCTTGTTGTTGTTCTTGTTGCAGTAATTGTTCCTGTTGTTGTTCTTGTTGTTGTTCTTGTTGTTGTTCTTGTTGCAGTAATTGTTCTTGTTGTTGTTCTTGTTGTTCTTGTTGCAGTAATTGTTCTTGTTGTTGTTCTTGTTCCAGTAATTGTTCTTGTTGTTGTTCTTGTTGCAGTAATTGTTCTTGTTGTTGTTCTTGTTGTTGTTCTTGTTGCAGTAATTGTTCCTGTTGTTGTTCTTGTTGTTGTTCTTGTTGCAGTAATTGTTCTTGTTGTTGTTCTTGTTGTTCTTGTTGCAGTAATTGTTCTTGTTGTTGTTCTTGTTGTTCTTGTTGCAGTAATTGTTGTTGTTCTTGTTGTTGTTCTTGTTGCAGTAATTGTTCTTGTTGTTGTTCTTGTTACAGTAATTGTTGTTGTTGTTGTTCTTGTTGCAGTAATTGTTCTTGTTGTTGTTCTTGTTCCAGTAATTGTTCTTGTTGTTGTTCTTGTTGTTGTTCTTGTTGCAGTAATTGTTCTTGTTGTTGTTCTTATTCCAGTAATTGTTCTTGTTGTTGTTCTTGTTGTTGTTCTTGTTCCAGTAATTGTTCTTGTTGTTGTTCTTGTTGTTGTTCTTGTTGCAGTAATTGTTCTTGTTGTTGTTCTTGTTGCAGTAATTGTTCTTGTTGTTGTTCTTGTTCCAGTAATTGTTCTTGTTGTTGTTCTTGTTGCAGTAATTGTTCTTGTTGTTGTTCTTGTTCCAGTAATTGTTCTTGTTGCAGTAATTGTTCTTGTTTTTGTTCTTGTTGCAGTAATTGTTCTTGTTGTTCTTGTTGCAGTAATTGTTCTTGTTGTTGTTCTTGTTGCATTAATTGTTCTTGTTGTTGTTCTTGTTCCAGTAATTGTTCTTGTTGCAGTAATTGTTCTTGTTGTTGTTCTTGTTGCAGTAATTGTTCTTGTTGTTGTTCTTGTTGCAGTAATTGTTCTTGTTGCAGTAATTGTTCTTGTTGTTCTTGTTGCAGTAATTGTTCTTGTTGTTGTTCTTGTTGCAGTAATTGTTCTTGTTGTTGTTCTTGTTGCAGTAATTGTTCTTGTTGTTCTTGTTGCAGTAATTGTTCTTGTTGCAGTAATTGTTCTTGTTGTTCTTGTTGCAGTAATTGTTCTTGTTGTTGTTCTTGTTGCAGTAATTGTTCTTGTTGTTGTTCTTGTTGCAGTAATTGTTCTTGTTGTTCTTCTTGTTGCAGTAATTGTTCTTGTTGTAGTAATTGTTCCTATTGTTGTTCTTGTTCTGTTCATAATGTTGTCGTTCTTATTGTTGGAGTTATTATTGTTGGAGTTCTTGTTGTTCATAATGTTGCTGGTGTTCTTGTTGTTGTTCATAATGTTGTTGTTGTAGTTGTGATTGTTGTAGATAAATTTTATGAGGGCTGTGACATTTCACCAATGACCACCTGTTCAGCAATATTATTAGAGATATAAATCTGATGTTACATTTACAGTACAGACATTGCGCTCATGTAACCCTTGCTTTAACCCTTAAAACTCTCATATTTATAACTGTTCTTTGCTGTTTGCCAGGCTGTACAGAGTGGTCCGGACACAATGCAAGCAACATACCCAGATATCTTCCAACAGCTCTTGACGTTTATTACATTTGGTGTCAGTGCACCTAAGTACGGGGACCTAGAGGCAAGGTCTTTTGGAGTGGTTAGGGGACCACAGGTAGGCACATGTCTAGTGATGAATATCTGCTACTTCTTCCTCGTATGCTGTAAAACGTCAACTTGAATTTGTTTGAAAAAAGCAGCAGCCATACTGAGGCTGTCGACACTGCCATAGAGATTGTCTAGTGTTGGCCACATGGGTTTTCTCTGGTTCTCATATATCGGGCATTTTTGCAGCAGATGTACAGGGGATCATTTTTCCTGTACCACACGTGCATTCATTAGTAGCACCTATTTTTTGTTGTGGCCTGTACTGAGTTTTAAGACCACCACCTGCTTTCTTCTGTTCATCTGGCAATAAGTATCATTTTTTGTGTGGCCAGTATTCTCTGTTTCACATTTGTTGATGTATCTGGCTCTAATGAACCATTTTGACTCTTCGTAGGTAGTGACGAATATAATTAAGGTAGAACTGACAACAGGTAGATAGATATGTCTAGTGATACATTTAATTTGGAAGTTGTCAAATGGATTGAAAAATGGGTTAACCGGAAGAAGGCAGAGAGTGGGCATAAATAAGGAGTAGTGGAGTGAAGTAAAGAGTGGATGTTTTGGGACCAATTTTGTTCTTGATATATAAAAACGATTTGGACATGGATATCGGATCCATGATTTCAAAATTCGCTCATGACACAAAACTGTGCAGTAGTATGTCATCTAAAGCAGAAGTGGATAAATTGAGGTCACATTTAGATAAAATTTGAGAATGGTCTGTAAGCTGGCAAATGGAGTTTAATGTAGATAAATGTACAGTCATCCACATGGAACAATTTGGAACATAATTACAGAATGGGCGAGAACAATATTAGAATGAAAGGCAAGGGACCTTGGGGTAATAATAGATCAAACAGGTAAGGTGAGAGAGCAAATCCAGGTAGCAGTGAAATAGGAAAATGCAGTGTTAGGTATGATAAAAAGAAATATTAAACATAGGAGCAAGGAAGTGATAGTCACACTGTATAAAGCATTAGTTAGACCTAGATTGGAGTACTGTGTAAAGGTGTGGAGTGCTTATCCTAGAGGGAATATGCTAGAAAGGATACCCAAAAAAAACAACAAAGCTGATAGTGGGATTCCAGAATTACAGTTCCAAGGAAAGACTCAGAAAAACCTGTCTACAGTGACAAGAGAAGAATGCATGGTGACAATACATGTTTATAAGATGATCAGAGGAACGGATAAATTAGACAAGTTTTTCAAAATAAAACCACCTATAAGAACAACTGAGCATAGCTACAAATTAACTAAAGAAAAGTCCAGATTAGATATTAGGAAATATTTTTTTAGCCAGAGAGTGGTGGTGAATGCTTGAAATGCATTGCCAAAGGAAGTAGTGGAGGCAGGGACAATTAATGCATTTAAGAATAAATTGGATGCACATAGCTTTTAGAGAAAGGAAATGTAAAAGAAACTGGTTGTTTACAAACTCTACAGAGTCTTCTACACCAGTATAAAAACGTTAAGGTAACTTAAGTTAGTTAAAACAGAACTGACCACAGGTAGGCACACATCTAATGACAGATATAAGTAGACACATATTTAGTGACAAATGTCATTATAATAGAACTGACCACAGGTAGGCACACATCTAATGACAGATATAAGTAGACACATATTTAGTGACAAATGTCATTATAATAGAACTGACCACAGGTAGGCACACATCTAATGACAGATATAAGCAGACACATATTTAGTGACAAATGTCATTATAATAGAACTGATCACATAAAGTTGTGTATGGTCTTTTCAGTCTGACTGGGTGATTATGAACTTCGTCCCATTCGCCGAGAGAGCTGTAACAATGACCGTGGACTTGTACCAAACAACAGCCTCCCACTCTGCTGTGATCACCTCTCACATTCTGCAAGAAATACTCAAGGTAGGTAGGCTCCCTAGCATTGTCCAGGTGGTTCCTAAGAGGGCATGTATGTAACATAGGCAAGAATAGACCCAATGCCACAAGTCGGATGAGGCGACTGACATTATGGTCTAACTTCTCTTCTGAAAAAGATTCTCCAACTCATTAGATTGTCCACCCGGTCATTCAACTGGTCAAAAAACCGGCTGAGTGTGGATTAGAGTTTGGATTCTACAGAAAGTTATAGAAACAATATCCCATATATGATACAGATAAGTCAGAGTGATTTATTCGTTTCCCATGATGTACAAAGGAACCAGGAAAGAGAATTATATATCTCAAATACATATCATCATGTCCTTTGCAGAATGTCTCTACCATCACATCCCGTCTGAAAGAATCTCGATCTCTTGCTGAATCTCCAGCCTGCTCCAGAGTCATGCCAACGCCTTCTTGGTCTGGCTGTACCTCTCTTGCCCGGCACCTTCCATTACTGTTCACTCAAGACCGTTGTGTCTTTTGATGTGGTCAAAGTATTTCAATTTTCTCTTCATGGTGGAATTTATGAACCAGCTCACCTCTATGCCCAACTCTTGTTAAATGTCTGTATTTTTCTTTCTTTTTCAGTCCATGATCTGAGGATGTTTCTATAATATTTAGACTTGTAGGACTTGATTCATTTCCTTGAGGTTTAAGTAACTGTCCATGTTTTGCAGCCGTATGCTGCCACGGAAAAACACAAGCTCTCAACATTTTGACTGTTTACTGCTATAGTTTCCTCAGCTTGTGTAGCCTCTGCATTGTCATTGCTAACCTCTTTTATGATTTCCTTTGAGCAGTCACCATTGTTGTGAATTCTAGAGCCCAGATACTTGAAGTTCATAACCTGTTCTATTTCCACACCTCAGAATTTATGTTTATCTTTCTTGTGTTTATGTTTACAACAAGGTTTTGATCTTTGCTGCATATACTTAGTACTGCAATTTTCTGCTATAACCACTATGTACTGTTTGATAAATTATTGCACTATCCTACCATAATCTGTTCGCTAATCTCAATTGTTGCTGTTGTATTGATGCAGCTGAATATATTTTGTTTATTGCTAGTCTTTTCTTGACCATGTCACATTGTCTGATTATGGGTCCAATGACTAAAGAATATGTACTTATTCCAGTACCCATCAGTGTATGCGTGTGATTAATGTGTATTGCTCATATCCTATGTTTGCAATTGTTATTTATGTACCAACTCTCATTCACTAGTTTTTGTATATGATATGTCAGTTTAAGAGTTCACATCTTCCTGTGTATGTTTGTTTAAAAGTTCAGCAATTGGCATTCACTACTTCTTGTATATTTGGTTTAAAAGTTCAGCAATTCACTACTTTCTGTAAGCCTGTATAAAAGTTCACCTATACCTACCAAGGTTTGAGCCCATATTCTCATGGTCAAAGTTTAACATCTAAACCACTCGGTTAGCCACTACGTTCTTCATTTTCACAACTTCCTGTCGCATATATGGTGTGTTATCAGTTTGTATTGTTGGTTGATTCTTCCACTGTTGTTTAGTCCTGCCTGTCCTGAAGAATACTGTCTCCTTGTCTTGCTGAACTACATTTTTAACTAGAATACTCTTCCTCATAGATACATAAGAAACCATACACAAAACGAATTTGACAGGCACAAGAAGCATGTGTGGAGTTTAGCAGTAAAGAGTAAAGATACAATAGTTTTCTTTCCATTGAAATTATGTATAAATGATACTTTGAGGTATACAGGCTAGTAAAATAGGTTAGAAGCATTACCCTAACTGGCGAAGGGACAGCATTTGAAAGAATAAAAACGGTATAAAAAGCAGACTAGAGTCAAAAGAAGGGAAAGCCCAGAGTGTGAGATAACAGCAAAATGCCATTCCTTGCCTGGAAGGGATCCAATGACAATATTCAGAACATTTCAGATAGGAATACCTCTGGTCAACATTTTTCAACTCTTGAAAAACACAGACATGATGTCCGTGTGGGGAGGACATGCAGATAGTAGAACATTGTTCTCCAAGTATGTCGACTCCACAAGAGGAGCATAGTAATGGTATAACCATCTCCGATCAGATTGAAGATAAATTGTATTGCAACTAAAGAAGTGCGTAGACAATTGTTAAGTTACTGTATACAGCGAGAGAAGGAAGCTGTCAAGTTTATGAAAGATGAATAAATGTGGTTATTTGAGGAATAAACTGTATGGCAGCCAGAGTGAAACTGTCAAGTTTATGAAAGATGAATAGATGTGGTTATTTGAGGAATAAACTGTATGGCAGCCAGAGTGAAACTGTCAAGTTTATGAAAGATGAATAGATGTGGTTATTTGAGGAATAAACTGTATGGCAGCCAGAGTGAAACTGTCAAGTTTATGAAAGATGAATAGATGTGGTTATTTGAGGAATAAACTGTATGGCAGCCAGAGTGAAACTGTCAAGTTTATGAAAGATGAATAGATGTGGTTATTTGAGGAATAAACTGTATGGCAGCCAGAGTGAAACTGTCAAGTTTATGAAAGATGAATAGATGTGGTTATTTGAGGAATAAACTGTATGGCAGCCAGAGTGAAACTGTCAAGTTTATGAAAGATGAATAGATGTGGTTATTTGAGGAATAAATTGTATGGCAGCCAGAGTGAAACTGTCAAGTTTATGAAAGATGAATAGATGTGGTTATTTGAGGAATAAATTGTATGGCAGCCAGAGTGAAACTGTCAAGTTTATGAAAGATGAATAGATGTGGTTATTTGAGGAATAAACTGTATGGCAGCCAGAGTGAAACTGTCAAGTTTATGAAAGATGAATAGATGTGGTTATTTGAGGAATAAACTGTATGGCAGCCAGAGTGAAACTGTCAAGTTTATGAAAGATGAATAGATGTGGTTATTTGAGGAATAAACTGTATGGCAGCCAGAGTGAAACTGTCAAGTTTATGAAAGATGAATAGATGTGGTTATTTGAGGAATAAACTGTATGGCAGCCAGAGTGAAACTGTCAAGTTTATGAAAGATGAATAGATGTGGTTATTTGAGGAATAAACTGTATGGCAGCCAGAGTGAAACTGTCAAGTTTATGAAAGATGAATAAATGTGGTTATTTGAGGTATAAACTGTATGGCAGCCAGAGTGAAACTGTCAAGTTTATGAAAGATGAATAGATGTGGTTATTTGAGGAATAAACTGTATGGCAGCCAGAGTGAAACTGTCAAGTTTATGAAAGATGAATAGATGTGGTTATTTGAGGAATAAACTGTATGGCAGCCAGAGTGAAACTGTCAAGTTTATGAAAGATGAATAGATGTGGTTATTTGAGGAATAAACTGTATGGCAGCCAGAGTGAAACTGTCAAGTTTATGAAAGATGAATAGATGTGGTTATTTGAGGAATAAACTGCAGCCAGAGTGAAACTGTCAAGTTTATGAAAGATGAATAGATGTGGTTATTTGAGGAATAAACTGTATGGCAGCCAGAGTGAAACTGTCAAGTTTATGAAAGATGAATAGATGTGGTTATTTGAGGAATAAACTGTATGGCAGCCAGAGTGAAACTGTCAAGTTTATGAAAGATGAATAGATGTGGTTATTTGAGGAATAAACTGTATGGCAGCCAGAGTGAAACTGTCAAGTTTATGAAAGATGAATAGATGTGGTTATTTGAGGAATAAACTGTATGGCAGCCAGAGTGAAACTGTCAAGTTTATGAAAGATGAATAGATGTGGTTATTTGAGGAATAAACTGTATGGCAGCCAGAGTGAAACTGTCAAGTTTATGAAAGATGAATAGATGTGGTTATTTGAGGAATAAATTGTATGGCAGCCAGAGTGAAACTGTCAAGTTTATGAAAGATGAATAGATGTGGTTATTTGAGGAATAAATTGTATGGCAGCCAGAGTGAAACTGTCAAGTTTATGAAAGATGAATAGATGTGGTTATTTGAGGAATAAACTGCAGCCAGAGTGAAACTGTCAAGTTTATGAAAGATGAATAGATGTGGTTATTTGAGGAATAAACTGTATGGCAGCCAGAGTGAAACTGTCAAGTTTATGAAAGATGAATAGATGTGGTTATTTGAGGAATAAACTGTATGGCAGCCAGAGTGAAACTGTCAAGTTTATGAAAGATGAATAGATGTGGTTATTTGAGGAATAAACTGCAGCCAGAGTGAAACTGTCAAGTTTATGAAAGATGAATAGATGTGGTTATTTGAGGAATAAACTGTATGGCAGCCAGAGTGAAACTGTCAAGTTTATGAAAGATGAATAGATGTGGTTATTTGAGGAATAAACTGTATGGCAGCCAGAGTGAAACTGTCAAGTTTATGAAAGATGAATAGATGTGGTTATTTGAGGAATAAACTGTATGGCAGCCAGAGTGAAACTGTCAAGTTTATGAAAGATGAATAGATGTGGTTATTTGAGGAATAAACTGTATGGCAGCCAGAGTGAAACTGTCAAGTTTATGAAAGATGAATAGATGTGGTTATTTGAGGTATAAACTGTATGGCAGCCAGAGTAAAACTGTCAAGTTTATGAAAGATGAATAGATGTGGTTATTTGAGGAATAAACTGTATGGCAGCCAGAGTGAAACTGTCAAGTTTATGAAAGATGAATAGATGTGGTTATTTGAGGAATAAACTGTATGGCAGCCAGAGTGAAACTGTCAAGTTTATGAAAGATGAATAGATGTGGTTATTTGAGGAATAAACTGTATGGCAGCCAGAGTGAAACTGTCAAGTTTATGAAAGATGAATAGATGTGGTTATTTGAGGAATAAACTGCAGCCAGAGTGAAACTGTCAAGTTTATGAAAGATGAATAGATGTGGTTATTTGAGGAATAAACTGTATGGCAGCCAGAGTGAAACTGTCAAGTTTATGAAAGATGAATAGATGTGGTTATTTGAGGAATAAACTGTATGGCAGCCAGAGTGAAACTGTCAAGTTTATGAAAGATGAATAGATGTGGTTATTTGAGGAATAAACTGCAGCCAGAGTGAAACTGTCAAGTTTATGAAAGATGAATAGATGTGGTTATTTGAGGAATAAACTGTATGGCAGCCAGAGTGAAACTGTCAAGTTTATGAAAGATGAATAGATGTGGTTATTTGAGGAATAAACTGTATGGCAGCCAGAGTGAAACTGTCAAGTTTATGAAAGATGAATAGATGTGGTTATTTGAGGAATAAACTGTATGGCAGCCAGAGTGAAACTGTCAAGTTTATGAAAGATGAATAGATGTGGTTATTTGAGGAATAAACTGTATGGCAGCCAGATTGAAACTGTCAAATTTATGAAAGATGAATAGATGTGGTTATTTGAGTAATAAACTGTATGGCAGCCAGAGTGAAACTGTCAAGTTTATGAAAGATGAATAGATGTGGTTATTTGAGGAATAAACTGTATGGCAGCCAGAGTTAAACTGTCAAGTTTATGAAAGATGAATAGATGTGGTTATTTGAGGAATAAACTGTATGGCAGCCAGAGTGAAACTGTCAAGTTTATGAAAGATGAATAGATGTGGTTATTTGAGGAATAAACTGTATGGCAGCCAGAGTGAAACTGTCAAGTTTATGAAAGATGAATAGATGTGGTTATTTGAGGAATAAACTGTATGGCAGCCAGAGTGAAACTGTCAAGTTTACGAAAGATGAATAAATGTGGTTATTTGAGGAATAAACTGTATGGCAGCCAGAGTGAAACTGTCAAGTTTACGAAAGATGAATAGATGTGGTTATTTGAGGAATAAACTGTATGGCAGCCAGAGTGAAACTGTCAAGTTTATGAAAGATGAATAGATGTGGTTATTTGAGGAATAAACTGTATGGCAGCCAGAGTGAAACTGTCAAGTTTATGAAAGATAAATAGATGTGGTTATTTGAGGAATAAACTGTATGGCAGCCAGAGTTAAACTGTCAAGTTTATGAAAGATGAATAGATGTGGTTATTTGAGGAATAAACTGTATGGCAGCCAGAGTGAAACTGTCAAGTTTATGAAAGATGAATAGATGTGGTTATTTGAGGAATAAACTGTATGGCAGCCAGAGTGAAACTGTCAAGTTTATGAAAGAGGAATAAACTGTATGGCAGCCAGAGTGAAACTGTCAAGTTTATGAAAGATGAATAAATGTGGTTATTTGAGGAATAAACTGTATGGCAGCCAGAGTGAAACTGTCAAGTTTATGAAAGATGAATAAATGTGGTTATTTGAGGAATAAACTGTATGGCAGCCAGAGTGAAACTGTCAAGTTTATGAAAGAGGAATAAACTGTATGACAGCCAGAGTGAAACTGTCAAGTTTATGAACGATGAATAAATGTGGTTATTCCTCAAATAAACTGTATGGCAGCCAGAGAAGGCTGAGTGAAACTGTCAAGGTTATGGGAGAGGAATAGAAGTTGTTGAGGAATAAACTGAATGGTCCGACAAACCCACAAGTTTATGATAAATATAGATGTAATATCTGTGGGATAAACTTAATGGTGAAGTTTATGGGATAAAATGCATATGATTATCTGAGGAATCAATGGTATGGTAGTTAGAGATGACAGACCACCAAGTTTATAGGGGACATAGATGTAAAACAGATGCTGTGGTGGGGAGAGATGCCCTAGATGACATACCACCAAGTTTGTGAGGGGAAAAGATGTGATTATTCGATGAAGAAAAATAAGAACACTTGTCTCGTTCGCATTTCATTTCTAGAGGTCTAAAGGTTGACTGTCCGAACATTCAATGAATACTTGCCTTTATCAAATTGGACGCCGCGGATAACTAGAATGACAACAGAGCACTACAGCTTCGCTGCGCTAACTAACCGTTTGTGATAAGCTAATCTCACGTTTCTTAGCTGACCTTCCCCTCCGTACAGTGATGTATATAGTGGCGAACCTCGCTATAAACAGGTCTAGCTGTGTTCAATCTTTTCTCGTCCGTATCACTGGCGGTCATTTTACTAAGTCTGCTGTAGGGGTTAGCAAACTCAGCATGGATTCTCTCCATAGTGATGTCTACATCAGGGGTTAGCAAACTCGGCATGGATTCTCTACATAGTGATGTCTACATCAGGGGTTAGCAAACTCGGCATGGATTCTCTCCATAGTGATGTCTACATCAGGGGTTAGCAAACTCGGCATGGATTCTCTCCATAGGGATGTCTACATTAGGGGTTAGCAAACTCGGCATGGATTCTCTCCATAGTGATGTCTACATCAGGGGTTAGCAAACTCGGCATGGATTCTCTCCATATCATCAGGGGTTCAAGGGAACGCATGTGACTATTATCAAGTCATCTCATCACGAAACAAGGCATACTTTGCATTCACATTACTTTTTATAGCACGTGTTTTTTTAAGTGTTTAACATGATGAGCACATTAAAAGTAAAGAACCCAATATCATGTCGGTGTGGCATGTTGGGGATATTGTGTTAGGCCCATATTATTTTACCAACGGCACATTATGTGGGGTGTGGTTAACATCACGACGGCCGCCTTTACTTTTCCAGATTATCCTGGTACCCCATTTTTTTTAGGCTTGGTCGACCCCATGCCGTTTTGCGATCGAAAAAAATTCCACACCAATTGGGAACCGATCGCTCGGCTGGTAGACCAATACACTAACCACTGCGCTACCTCATCTCACATGAAGAGTACACAAACATACATATTTCAAACTATTCTGGTAAACATTGCACCTTTTAGAGGTTAAAGAAAAGGCTGTCAGTACGGTCGGTCGTATAAATTCTTGTCAGTACGGTCGGTCGTATAAATTCGTGTCAGTACGGTCGGTCGTATAAATTCTTGTCAGTACGGTCGGTCGTATAAATTCTTATCAGTACAGTCGTATAAATGCGTGTCAGTACGGTCGGTCGTTTAAATTCTTGTCAGTACGGTCGGTCGTATAAATGCTTGTCAGTACGGTCGTATAAAGGACGTCAGTACGGTCGTATGAAGGACGTCATTACGGTCGTATAAAGGACGTCAGTACGGTCGTATCATATTCTTGCGGTATTTAGGATATTTCCTTGTAGGATGACGTTACACTTTCATTTTGGTTACAGCAGCACCCAGTCGTCAACCACGGATAGCTTCTTTTTGGTTATATTATGGCGTATCAATGTAGTCTCGTAGCAGACACTGCAATCCGTGATAAAGAGTTCTTGTTAGTAGTTCAAAGCTTTGTAGTTGTTCAGCAAGAAATCCCCTGCAATTATTTTTCTTTGAAAATATTTAGAATGTACGACACACACACACACACAATATAACTGAATGCTCCCTTTGTACGTGCTATTCGCCCACCTAATCTTCAGTCATTTATTTTGGTTGGTGGTTGTTTGCGAATGTTCACAATGAGTAGGTAACTTTTTTTGTGAGCCCTGAAAAGTACGCTATGTGGCGGGTTACAGTAGCTCTCCTTACATCCTGAGCGTGCTGGTGAAGGTGGACCGGGGTCCTCCAGGTGGTTGTGCTATGCTTGGCTTCATCTGCGTGTCGCTCACTACTGCGGGGATCACGTCGATCCTTCGCCTCGTTAGCCAGACTACCATGAAAAAAGTCCGTTTCCAGGGAGGGCTACTAGGAAGCCGAGGTGGTGGTCTTGGCCAGTATGTTTTTCCTGATCCTGACTAACATGTCTGACCAGTATATTTTGCCCGACCAGACGTTAGTCTTCCTCCCTTCATTCATGCCGAGGGCCCTACACCAACGATTAACAAGAGCATGCATGGTTTTTCTGTACCAGCTCGTTTCATGTTCACGCTCCTTTGACGTGTGGGGTTCGTTATGAGACTTCGATAAACCCATCTTTGGCATACCTTCGAATCCACAATATCGTAGAAAATTGCCATCGTACTTCCATTGCTGACTGCCAGCTGTAGGGCCATTTGTGGACTTGCGATGAGATGATCTGCACAAATAGCGTGGTCCTGGCCCGCTGCGACACGCCCGTGCTGGTGGCAGTAGAAGGACGCCGGCTATTCATCTCCGCCTCTCCACATTTAGAATCAAGCTGCACAGCTTCCATCATTAGCACGCAAGCGTGTGTGCATGTTCCCCACACTTGATATCTCAAACCAAGAATTAAATTACAGCTCGCTGTTTGTAACGCGCGTCGTTCAAAGTTGTCATGTTAACAGACTACTACAGCAGCGATATCTGTCGGAAGGCAGTGCAATTATACACATGTATGCAGTACACATCCGTGTTCCAACCTGCAAAATGTCTCGCTGCTATCTACATAATGTATTACTTTCTGATAATCCCTCGTATATATGAGGTGACTAGTTCACTTCCTCGCAATTTGCTCTTTCATAATAATAAATCTGGTACCCATTTTCCGTTAAGTAGATGAGTGAATAAATCATAAACCAGTGCTGGGGCACCGTACTAAGTATGGTCACAGACCCGGTGGAGTTTAGATCTGCCCTTACATGTGTATCAATCGTGATGGCCATTGACCAAGTATCTCTGACAAGAAGCAAAGTGTATCAGTACTGAGATATGACCATGATCCCTTTGACGTAGACGCGCTGTAGCGACCTCTCCAGAATGTATATACCCAAGCCTCAACTCGTGGACAGTGTTGAAAAATACTTAACTCTGAAAATGGCTGTACGCCATATGGACATCCACAACCACGCCCAACTTTTGAAGTACCTAACAAAAACTTGTCACTATAATCTACACAATCAAGATCCTGGGTAGAGCATAAGCTGTAGCGTGCAGCGACCCATAGCTGACTGCTAGCGTCACGGCCAGCGAACCAGAGCTGCCAAGACCCTTCTACACCTCCACACGGTGATCCTGGATAACAAGCTGCAGCAGGGCAGACTGACTAAGGAGAAGGGATTGAGGAGGGAATGCTAACCCGGTACTCAAAAAATGATTGCTGAAGTCGGTTGTGTCGGACCAAAATGTGCAAATATCGCAGTCAAGCTGTAAACTGCGACACAACACATTCCGTTCTCTGGACACATTCTGCTACTTAAACCATTTTCAGGGTTTGGTAGCGGGAGACTGAGAACGAACGAAGCCAGAGAAAGCCAAATGATTGAGCGGGGCGCAAGATGACAGAATATGTCCACTGTTATCTTCCTAGCATGTAGTAAAAAGCAACTAAAGAGGGCTGTGCTTAGAGCTAGCAAATCATTTTTTTTTAAATATTGCCATTATAATCAGCCACTGCAAAACTGCAGGTTTCCTGTAAAAAGATCAGCTGCCGTTGAAGCCTTTACTTCACAATGAAGTGCGATGGGTACAGATTGCAAATGTTTGAAAACAGGCTAGCTGTCCTAGGCGGCGCTACAGTTGTAACCTATGTTTCTTCTTCTTTCGTTCTCAATCTCCCACTACCAAACCCTGAAAGGGTTTAAGTAGCAGAATGTAGCCCAGAGAACGGAATGCGTTGTGTCGTAGTTTACAGCTTGGCTGCGATATTTGCACCTTTCGGTCCAACACATCCGACTTCAGCAAGCATTTTTTTTAGTACCGGGTTAGCATTCCCTCTTCGATCTCTTCGTCTTAGCTAGTCTGCCTACTGCAGCCTGTTATCCAGGATCACCGCGTGGAGGTGTAGAAGGGTCTTGGCAGCTATGGTTCGCTGGCCCTGACGCTAGCAGTCAGCTATGGGTCGCTGACCACTGCAGCTCATGCGCTGCTCAGCATCTTGATCCCGTAACCTATGTTTGACTCTGAGGGATAAGGTTAAAACCCTTTACACCCTAAACTGAATTATTTATTTAAAAAAGTAGGGAGATAAGTCTTTCCCTCCAAGTATAAAATGAAGTGAAATATTTCATTGAACAGATTGATAGTTATGGCTTCTGAATCAAATGTATTAGGCATGTTAGGATACAGTGGGTTTATGAATGGAGAACATGGCCTGGGTGTCAGTTACACTGATAAAGCCTTGCTCGTAGCTCATCCAACTCCTTGTCCAGAATACGAATCTCTGCGCTCAGTTTCATATTTTCTTCTTCCAGACTGATGACTCGCAAAGCCACAAGCTCTTCTTTGGTTCTTCTAGCCTCGCGGGACCGTTTGGCGCTTTCATTGTTCTTTTTGCGCTTCTCTACATACGCTGGGTCTTTACTGGCGTCTGCCATGCTTTTTTCGTCGCTGATACCGCTCGGGGAAGTCCTAGAGATGGATGCCTTATCTTGGGAAGTAGCTGTAGATTGTATCGCGCATTCAGATACCGAATCATCCTGGTTATATTGCATGTTATCGCTAAAACTGTCTCTGCTGTGCTCGGGGGAGTTTATTGAAATACTTGGGTTAACATTCAAATGAATACCCGCTTTATGAAACTCCTGCTTTACTGGAAAATTACCCTTGTTCAATGGGAAGGTCAAAACTACCCCAGGCCGGCTGCTACCGTTGACTGCTGCCGGTATGCTTTGTAACGGCATGCACGAGCCAGGAGGAAGTTGACCTGGTGATAGAGAACTGTAACTCACATTGTCCATTGATCTTGACAGACCACTTCCGAATATTGTTAAAGGATGTTCAAGCATCATTGAAAAGGGGTCTTGCTCCATTTGAGAACCGGCTCCTGTAGCTCGGCAGTGACTTCTGTTGGGGATGATGAAGTTTGCAAGACTGCTATACGAGGAAGCGACGTTTGGGATGTGTAGATCGAGCTCTCCCTGGTGATTATACGAGTCGTTCGGTGGCATCAGATCCGGTCTCGTGTGATGGTTTCCTGAGTCGCCTAAGACATCATTGTAGTCGTAACTAGGCAGGTTGGTACCACTTTGCGCGCTGTTCTGATGCCCTGGCTGTAGCTGTGTACTGATGCGAGGATAGTCTCCCGAGTGTTGTTGCAGCTGGTTCAGCTGGACTGACAAAGTGTGTTGCTGCTGCTGTCGGTAGCGAAGCTGGTGCTGCTGCAGCATTATATGTGATGCAGTTGTTTGGAGTGAAGCATGGTGCTCCTGTCGCCATGAATCTGAGAGGAGCACGGACGATGGTAGTCCTATATTGTAGGTCTTGAACGGACGTTCACCTTCCAGCCTGAAGCTCTTGATTGGTCTATCTTTAGACATAATGTATGATAGCTAGGCATAACCTTAGAAAAAGACTTTAGGCTAGGATTGAAGGCTGCTGTTCTCACTTCCTTATCTGAAGAAGAAAATATGGAGTAGTTAGTGAAGCTAAGCGTGGTAAGATTAGTATATGTTCCTCTCTCTACCGACCGACACGTTCCTCTCTCTACCGACCGACACGTTCCTCTCTCTACCGACCGACACGTTCCTCTCTCTACCGACTGACATGTCCCTGTCTCTACCCACCGACATGCGTCTGTCTCTACCCACCGACATGCGTCTGTCTCTACCCACCGACATGCGTCTGTCTCTACCCACCGACATGCGTCTGTCTCTACCCACTGACATGCGTCTGTTTCTACCCACTGACATGCGTCTGTCTCTACCCACCGACATGCGTCTGTCCACTGACATGCGTCTGTCTCTACCCACCGACATGCGTCTGTCTCTACCCACTGACATGCGTCTGTCTCTTCCTACTGACATGCGTCTGTCTCTACCTACTGACATGCGTCTGTCTCTACCTGCTGACATGTGTCTGTCTCTACCCACTGACATGCGTCTGTCTCTACCCACTGACATGCGTCTGTCCACTGACATGCGTCTGTCTCTACCTGCTGACATGCGTCTGTCTCTACCCACTGACATGCGTCGGTCTCTACCCACCGACATGCGTCTGTCTCTACCCACCGACATGCGTCTGTCCACTGACATGCGTCTGTCCACTGACATGCGTCTGTCTCTACCCATTGACATGCGTCTGTCCACTGACAAGCGTCTGTCTCTACCCACCGACATGCGTCTGTCTCTACCCACTGACATGTCCCTCTCTCTACCCACTGACATGCGTCTGTCCACTGACATGACCTCAGTCATTGTCCCATACTTTTTACGTCGGAAGGCACAGAATGATCACCTTAGGCGTACGTGGTAGCAGATGTGGGTGCCTCTGACCTGAGGCGCGGGTATGAGTCTACTGTCCTAGTCATGATAATAATCAGGGTATCGAAAGAACGGACATTCTGACATCACAAACACCCTTTATGAATAGGATTGCCATTTTGAAGCCCAACAGTGACCACACGGTCTACGTAACACTGATACACAGGGCTTGAAAATATGTAAGGTCGCTGACCAGTCAGTCAAAAATGTCATCAGTCAGCATGGTGGACTACAGTCATGCAATGTATGTTAAATTTAAACTAGGCACTAATTCACTTTTCTTAATACATAAAAATGCGTACCAAACTAAAATGTATTGTATTACTTACGCAGTATTAGCATATTTCTTCTTCAGAAAAAAATGCACTGCTGTCAGACGCATGGCGTTTGTATCCTTGATAGCTTTAGCACTGAAGTACCATTTATCGGTGGCTTTCAGTTCAGTTCAAGTGCCATCTCAGCATCGAAGGCCCGTTGCAATGGATCTCCAGTGTACTCTTTCTCTTGCCGTAATGGTGCAATATGACAGGCTTTTTCCATTCCATCTCCTGATGTTATCCACCCATTTAAAACGTCTGCCTCTTGAACGACTGCCTTCCACCCTACCCTCTAGCATTGTCTTCCTCTTGAACGACTGCCTTCCACCCTACCCTCTGTCTTCCTCTTGAACGACTGCCTTCCACCCTACCCCCCAGCATTGTCTTCCTCTTGAACGACTGCCTTCCACCCTACCCTCTGTCTTCCTCTTGAACGACTGCCTTCCACCCTACCCCCCAGCATTGTCTTCCTCTTGAACGACTGCCTTCCACCCTACCCTCTGTCTTCCTCTTGAACGACTGCCTTCCACCCTACCCCCCAGCATTGTCTTCCTCTTGAACGACTGCCTTCCACCCTACCCTCTGTCTTCCTCTTGAACGACTGCCTTCCACCCTACCCTCCAGCATTGTCTTCCTCTTGAACGACTGCCTTCCACCCTACCCTCTGTCTTCCTCTTGAACGACTGCCTTCCACCCTACCCTCCAGCATTGTCTTCCTCTTGAACGACTGCCTTCCACCCTACCCTCTGTCTTCCTCTTGAACGACTGCCTTCCACCCTACCCTCTGTCTTCCTCTTGAACGACTGCCTTCCACCCTACCCTCTGTCTTCCTCTTGAACGACTGCCTTCCACCCTACCCTCCAGCATTGTCTTCCTCTTGAACGACTGCCTTCCACACTACCCTCTAGCATTGTCTTCAACAAAGAGGTATGTCTTGTTATATGACCAAAATAACATAACTGTGTCTAACCCTGATTTCGGTCATTAATTCTCCTTACATCACCAACTTTTCCAAAACCTGCAAATTTGTTTTCTTCTCTTTCCAAGAAATGCGACCCAATCTTCTATATACCCACATGTTGACGGCTTCAATACTTTTTTTCCAACTTATTATTCAGTGTCCATATTTCTGGGCCATAAAGTAGTGACGAGAACACATAATTCTCACTTTCACATTATGGTTAACTGTTTTGCTGTCAGTATGTGTCGCATGTTGTTGAGTACCGTTTTGGCTATATCTATTCTCTTTCTGGTTTCTTTTTCACATCTGCCTTATTCCGTTATTATATGACCTAGATAGGAGAAATGGTGTGCTTGTTACAGTGGGTGATCTTTTGTTATCTGCACACATGGTTCCTTGTCACTTTTCCCAATTTACACAGTCTGTTTTCTTTATGTTTATGTCTAACCCAAACTCTTGACTTATTGTGTATAATGTTGTCACAGGCTGCTGTATTTCTTGCTCACTTTTTGCCATCAGAACTACCATCCGCATACCTTAGGTTATTGATTGCCTCCAATCTTTGAGTCAACGACAAGAATAGCACCACTGCCCCATAGAGAGCATTTCGTGAGAGGCGGCTAACTGTGTAACATGGCATAACACTTGTCATGTTGTTTGTTAAGAGCAGCATAGATGGTGTCTAACAAGCTGCGGGTCTACATTGCTCGAGTGTTTGAGTCCATTAAGATGGACTCGCGCATCGGTTAACTACCCTCCGCGGCACTTGTCCCAATGCACCGGAGTAAGAAGCTGCTCGAGCCTAGCCCGTTAAGCAGGAAATCTTCCTCCAGGCCACATATAGCTCATGCCAGAACCTGCACTGGACATCTGTCCCTGTAGACGTTAATGTCGACTAAGACTCCTCCATTGACAAGGCCTGGCATCCCCTCTGTATGTTGGAATATTTGTTCTGTATGTATAAATTAAAAAGACAAGCAGATAATACACAACCCTATCTCACTCTTCATTTTACATTTATTTTTAGAGAGCAAAACTTTCCTCATTTTAATGAAACTGTTTGTTCCCAGTACAGATTACTGAGCAACTGTATGTCTTTACCATCTAGACCTATTTCTTGGGAGACATTTAATTAATTTCCCATGTTGGACTGTCAAAAACCTTCTGGTAGTCTTTGAATCAAATATAAATGCCATTATGTATTTCTATATATTTCTCTGTCAGAGTTCTCTAGCTTCCCTTGTTCCATTATACTTTTAAAAACCCAAATTGTTCTTCTGAAACGTCCGTCTCTACTTTACCTGTTAGCTACTTACAGATCAGTGAGTATATCGATACCAGTCCTCCAGGGCCTCTAGTACATCTATGTTTATCTCGGTGACTTTAGTATGTTTGAATTGTGGTAGCGAAGGTATATTTAGATTCACCATCATAAGCTAGCGTATGTACAATCTATTAAAACCGTAATATCATTAATAATCGTGCCAGAGTCGTTATGTTATAACGATTAAAAACGTAATTAACGATTTTAAAACATTGTTTTTACTCGTCAAGCAAAAATTGTTACTCGTCACACACGAGCAGTTTCTTCAAGCTCTGCTGATATACAAATACCCCTGGTGGAAGATGCAGTTATTAATGCAGACAAGAAAAAAAAACCATTGTTGTGCGGGTCATTTACTACGAAGAACCGACGATCTTTGGAGCACAGTGACAACAATGTGGTACCCCAGAGACAAGAAGCGACCACGGGGACGAGCGGCAGGGCGCTGGTCCGACTCCCTTGCGTTCCACAACACTCACGATGCTACAGATGAGCGAGCCATTATCCACTGGTCCACCGTGACCCATGACAGAGACCGCTGAAAAAGAGGTTGGGACGCGCAACGATGTAAGCGGTGCTGGATGATTGGTCATCTAGTAATCCATGACCGCCTGCTGGATGACTGTCATCCAGTAATCCATGACCACCTGCTGGATGATTGGTCATCTAGTAATCCATGACCTCCTGCTTGATTGATCATCCAGTAATCCATGACCGCCTGCTTTTTGACGGATCTTCCAGTAATCCATGACCGCCTGCTAGTTGACGGATTATCCAGTAATCCATGACCTCCTGCTGGATGACATCGCTTCAATAGGATTCAGAGTTTGAAAACTAAGTTCAAGGACAGTTGGGCGCACTAGAGTACATAGCATTAGTGTGTGCAACCAGCGAGCTACAAGAACCATCATTATCCGCATCCTCTACCATTTCCTGAGAAGAGACTGCGCACCTGTAGGTATGTCCGAAGGTCAGTGAAGTCGATTCTTAGGAACGGAACAGAACCAGTCACATTCTCTGAGGGACAGGCAGTTAGTCCGTGTCTCTCACACCATCCAGTTTACCCAACTGTGCATGGGCATCTGACATGTAGTTAGTAAGGCAAAGAAGCGGGAAAAAAATAATTAGTTCTTACACATGACAATACTGTTGTGATGAAAACAATGTTATACCTCGTCTCTTTCCACTGCGGGTATAAAAACGTGTCTATATTATGGCAGACTCATATTTGTATGGTTTCATCTATCTCTCTCACCATTTCCTGAACCAATTAATCCTTTAACGTCTTTGCTACCTGTTTGGATTTTCTTTCTTTATTCGGCTATAGAAAACATGGCGGCTGAATTTCACGCAATTAAATTTATAACACTTGGTAGGGGGAGAGGAGACTAACGTCCGGACAGGAAAAAACATACTGGTCAGGCAAAACATACTGGTCAGACTATGTTAGTCAGAATCAGTGAAAAGATACTGGTCAGACTATGTTAGTCAGAGTCAGTGAAAACATACTGGTCAGACTATGTTAGTCAGAATCAGTGAAAAGATACTGGTCAGACTATGTTAGTCAGAGTCAGTGAAAACATACTGGTCAGACAATGTTAGAATCAGGGAAAACATACTGGTCAGACTATGTTAGTCAGAATCAGAGAAAACATACTGGTCAGACTATGTTAGTCACAGTCAGTGAAAACAAACTGGTCAGACTATGTTAATCAGGGGCGGCAGAGCAAACATGCTGGTCAGGCAAAACATACTCATCAGACCATGTCAGTCAGGGTCTGACAACCAAAAGATACTGATCAGACTATGTTAGTCAGGGTCTGTCAACCAAAACATACTGATCAGACTTAGTCAGGGTCGGTCAACGAAAACATACTGATCAGACTATGTTAGTCAGTGTCAGGTGAAAAATAGTGACCATGACCCACGCATCATGTCCAAGCAGTTCTCCCTGGAAACGAGCTGTTTCTTTACAGTCTAAAGCGATAGTGGTCGCTTTTATTTTCTCATTCCATAAAGTGGTGAGCTCTCTGTGAAAACTCGCAATGTAATAAAAGTGAAGAGGACCCTAGTCCACCTTTTGAAGTACGCCTTGGATGTAAGGAGAGCCACTGTAACCATTTACCAAAGAAAGGGTACCTAACTCTAGAACGAGTGGCACTAGCAACAACAACGTCTACTGTGCAACTATTTTGCTTTTCCTCATGCCCGGCGGGCGGCCGAATGTCGTGTAGGATATCTGGCAGGACGATATGGCTGTTTTGCTAGTATCAACATCTTGACATCATTGAAGGGTACTGTTGTTAGTATCATCATGCTGTCATCATTGCTACCATCATTGCTACCATCAACATCATTTCTACCATCACTGGAGGGTACTTTTGTTAGTATTAACATCATTACTAGCCAACATGACAGGTTGAACAGAAATCATAGTCTAGTTTATTTCTCTTCGCGTTTCCTGTAGAATCCCTAAGTTCTTCTATCGTTTGTTTTTCACTTTTTTTTAACATACAAAGAAACCCCAAAGTTGTGAGTGTGTACATACGACGTAATTAACGAAACAAGAAAGGTGGTGGTTATATTGTTGTATTACCTGTAGTTACAGCAGCTCCAACGCCGTCTGTCTTCCTGGCGGGCAAGTTGCTGTGTCTGACACAACCTTATCCAACTCTGTCCGTGAATAGTCTTACCGTTCCTGTTACCGGCACAGGTGAATAATGACCGCTAGTGGAAAATGACCGCTGGTCAGAGTGTAACGTTACAGGACACACCACCAGAGCCAGCCTATAATGTGACTCTACCCTTCCGCTTTCTTCTTCTATCTCCCCACCCTTCTCCCCCCCCCCTCCTCCCCCTCCAAGTCATTCGTGAGACCCATTTTCTTTGTTGTGTGCTGTCATATATACTAATATAGTGTTTGTTAATAATCAGAAACTGAGCTACGCGGTGCGCGCTTGTAGATGTGTAATAGTCCAGCGATGTACTGGGACTACGGACATATTCGGGGGGTGGGGGTGTGCTTTTTAGCGATACACACGAGTAGGCCGCAGCGCAGACTATTTACCCATACGACCCACGTTCTGTGTGTTTGTCCTCCCATTCTGTTCGTTAGATGTATACGTAGTGAGGCCTACATCTCTTCGGGGGGGGGGGGGGGGGGGGGGGGGTCGTTAGTGTCTTTCGTATCACAACGTGTCTGTTGTGGGTCACACACTTCGTTACAACGCTATTATTTTCACAGTTTCATTGTCGGTTCTTCAGGCGTTAGAAGTTGCTGGTCATTGTAGGCCTGCCGTTATGCAAATATCTCTAGACATTAACCACATTATCACTTTCGGTGCTGTCAAAGTAGTTCTGATGTGGATCCCTGGACACTCAGACACACCTAGCAATGACAAGACATACAGACTAGCAAAGGAGAGAGATCAAGACAAGATCAGCAACAACTTTACAAACAGCTCAAAAAAACAGCAAACAAAGAAACTTGTCTGAACAGATGAGCCACGTGAAACACGGGAAGAAATGTCTACAGACATTTGGCAAGCCCCAATCCAAACGACAGTGTAAATCAACTCACAATAAAGAGCAGAGCACAACTTTCCAGCTGAGAACCCAACACATCCCACTAAACAAACACCTGAACAGAACTCAACCACAACACACTCCTGAGTGCCAGCTGTGTACACAATCATATTAAACCGGTGATCATCATCTTTTTGACCACTCAGCGCTCAACGATTTTAGAAAAACGCTTCTTCCTCCGCGGCCAGATACATGGAACACTTTGTATGGCACTAGACAACAGCGACTTACAGCTGATTGCTGGCGTCAGAGCCAGCGGCCCAGAGCTGCGTAGCCCTGTCTCCACTTCCATGTGGTGATCCTAGAAAGCCAACTGCAAGGGGGCAGACTGGCTAAGGAGAAGAGGTCGAAGAGGGGAGGCTAGACCGGTACAGAAAAATACCATGTCGGACTGAAAGGTGCACATATCGCAGTCAAGCTGTAAACTACGACATAACGCATTCCTCTCTCCGGACTACATCTTGCTACTTCCATAGTCCTTCTTAGGGCTCGGTAGCCAGAGTTTGATAACGAATGGCGAAGTAGTAGAAGAAGGGAAAAGAGGAAGAAGAAGTAGGAAAAGAAGAAGAAAGAGAAGAATGACACGAAGAATGAAGGAGAAGAAAAAGAAGATAAAACGGTTGAAATGTGGAAAAATATAGAAGAATGGGTTGCATCTCTTATGGAAAAAGAGGAAACAAATAAGTCATTAGAGGCACAAATAAAATTGATGAACGAAAACCGAGATCAAAAAGTTCCGATAATTCGATCACCTCAACAAAAAAAACATAACACCTTGCTTAAAACAATACTGTAAGGAAAGATGGAAGAGAAGCGTGATACAGGTAAACAACGATATAAATGGAAGGATAGCATCAAGATACAGAGATGTTACATCCTGGCTGACTGGACCATCAAGATACGGAGATGTTACATCCTGGCTGACTGGACCATCAAGATACAGAGATGTTACATCCTAGCTGACTGGACCATCAAGATACAGAGATGTTACATCCTGGCTGACTGGACCATCAAGAAACGGAGATGTTACATCCTGGCTGACTGGACCATCAAGAAACGGAGATGTTACATCCTGGCTGACTGGACCATCAAGATACGGAGATGTTACATCCTGGCTGACTGGACCATCAAGATACAGAGATGTTACATCCTAGCTGACTGGACCATCAAGATACAGAGATGTTACATCCTGGCTGACTGGACCATCAAGATACAGAGATGTTACATCCTGGCTGACTGGACCATCAAGATACAGAGATGTTACATCCTAGCTGACTGGACCATCAAGATACAGAGATGTTACATCCTGGCTGACTGGACCATCAAGATACAGAGATGTTACATCCTAGCTGACTGGACCATCAAGATACAGAGATGTTACATCCTGGCTGACTGGACCATCAAGATACAGAGATGTTACATCCTAGCTGACTGGACCATCAAGATACAGAGATGTTACATCCTAGCTGACTGGACCATCAAGATACAGAGATGTTACATCCTGGCTGACTGGACCATCAAGATACAGAGATGTTACATCCTAGCTGACTGGACCATCAAGATACAGAGATGTTACATCCTAGCTGACTGGACCATCAAGAATACGAGACAGCGGACGATGTGAAGACATCTTCTTCTTCTGCGTACACAGTCAGACAGTAACCATTATTTTCTCGAAAAAAGCGGCGGTCATCCTGAGACTCTCGCCACTACCATAGAGCTTGTCTTGCAGTTCCACTGGCAATGGCCACATCTGCTCTCTCTGATCCTCGTATGTCGGGCAGTTCTGCAGCAGATGTTCAGTGGTCATTTTACCAGTACCGCACGGGCATTCGTCGGTACACCCTATCTTCAATTTGTTGAAGAGGTGGTACCTCAGTCTGTTGTGGCCAGTGCGAAGTCTGAAGACAACGACCTGCTCTCTTCGGTTCAACTGGTAATAGGCATCGTTTTTGGTGTAACCAGTATGTTCGGTTTCCCATTTGGACATGTACCTGGCTTTGATAAGCCGTTTTGACTCTTCGTACGTCATACTGGTATCTATTTGTGGTAGCCTTGCACCTTCTTTTGCCAGTCTGTCTGCCTCCTCGTTGCCTTGGATGTTGCAGTGTGACGGAACCCACTGTACCACTACCCTTTTTGGTGCGGACTGTTGGCACAGTTTGCAGAGTGCTGCTCTTAGGTCATTAAGCTCAGTGTTTTTCTGGATGTGAAGACATGCAACCTATCTTTGCTATGGAAATGATACCTGAACTGATAAAGCACTCTAATATAACCGGGAGATGACACCGGCACTAATAAAGCACTCTAATATGACCTGAAGATAATACCTGAACTAATCAAGTACTCTAATATGACCTGAAGATAATACCTGAACTAATAAAGCACTCTAATATAACCGGGAGATGACACCGGCACAAATAAAGCACTCTAATATGACCTGAAGATAATACCTGAACTAATCAAGTACTCTAATATGACCTGAAGATAATACCTGAACTAATAAAGCACTCTAATATAACCTGAAGACAATACCTGAACTAATAAAGTACTCTAATATAACCTGAAATTGAAACATTAACTAATAAAGCACTATAATATAACCAAAAAGGACTGTCATATGTTGAATAGTTCCTGAACATCGCTCCTATTTCTATATTCGCATTCATATTTCTTTTTTTCATGATGCATTGGTTATTGTCGTTTAGGTTGTCCCTTGTCATCGATGAAGACTTATTGATCGTTACGTTAGGTTGCTGGTTGTTGAATTTAACTTAGCTTAAACGTCTTTATACTGGTCTAGAAGACTTTGCAGAGTCTGTGTACAACGAGTTTCTTTTATATTCACTTGACCTTGTGCTCGCATTGATGTGTTCGTACTTGTTTGTGCTGTTAACGACAAGTTTGAGCTGGTAAGTGTAGCCACGCCCACAGCTAGCGGACGATGCTGTCAGAGATGAAGTAGGAGAGACTTTATTGTACTAGGTATCATAATTTTGGGGCGGTGTTATTTATCCGCGTTATTGTATCGGGTATCACCAATTTAGTGGCTTTGTTACATGTCTCCTTTCATTGTACTTAGATTCAGCATTTTAGTGGCTTTGTTACATGTCACATTCATTGTACTTAGTGCCAGCATTTTAGTGGCTTTGTTACCTGTCACCTGCATTGTACTAGGCATCAGCATTTTAGTGCATTTGTTACCTGTCACCTTCATTGTACTAGGCATCAGCATTTTAGTGGCTTTGTTACCTGTCTCCTTTCATTGTACTTAGTGTCAGTATTTTAGTGGCTTTGTTACCTGTCACGTTCATTGTACTAGGCATCAGCATTTTAGGGGCTTTGTTACCTGTCTCCTTTCATTGTACTTAGTGTCAGCATTTTAGTGGCTTTGTTACCTGTCTCCTTTCATTGTACTTAGTGTCAGCATTTTAGTGGCTTTGTTACCTGTCACCTTCATTGTACTTAGTGTCAGCATGTTAATGGCTTTGTTACCTGTCACCTTCATTGTACTAGGCATCAGCAATTTAGGGGCTTTGTTACCTGTCGCCTTCATTGTACTAGGCATCAGCATTTTAGTGGCTTTGTTACCTGTCGCCTTTATTGTACTAGGCATCAGCAATTTAGTGGCTTTGTTACCTGTCGCCTTCATTGTATTAGGCATCAGCATTTTAGTGGTTTTGTTACTTGTCACCTTCATTGTACTAGGCATCAGGATTTTAGTGGTTTTGTTACCTGTCACCTTCATTGTACTAGGCATCAGGATTTTAGTGGCTTTGTTACATGTCACCTTCATTGTACTTAGTGTCAACATTTTAGTGGCTTTGTTACCTGTCGCCTTCATTGTACTTAGTATCAGCATTTTAGTGGCTTTGTTACCTGTCACCTTCATTGTACTAGGCATCAGCATTTTAGTGGATTTGTTATCTGTCGCCTTCGTTGTACTAGGGATCAGCATTTTAGTGGCTTTGTTACCTGTCACCTTCATTGTACTAGGCATCAGCATCTTAGTGGCTTTGTTACCTGTCACCTTCATTGTACTAGGCATCAGCCTAATGCCGGCGTTGTGTTGCCTATTATTTTCACATCAGCCTCATTTTCGTGCCCATTCTGTATAAATTACAGCCACATAGTGTCCTTGCTAAATGGGTCAAAGAGACAGAGCCAAATTGTCTGTTTTAACTGAATAGTCGAGAAAGATGACATGCTTCGTCTAAATTATATGTTAATTGTCGTATGATGTAAATATACACATATACACACATATTTGCATACACGCACACCACACGCATACACATGCAAACCAATACACTTACACATACACACAGAAATTACCACAAACATATCCACACACCTATACACAAACATATACAGACACACATACATTCACGCACACATGCAGAAATACATGCACACACACATGCACACACAGTTAAACTTCGTCTAAATTATGTGTTCAATGTTTTCAGATAGACATACACACACATAAACATACATATAAGCTTCAAATGATGTTTAAATCCTTTTCTGATACACACACATTTAAGCTTCGTCTAAATTATGTTTAAATGTTTGTTTTAATACAAACACACACATATGCTTAGTCTAAATTATGTTTAAATCGCTATTTGAAACACACACACACACACAAATGAACTTCGTCTAAATTATTTGTTAATTGTCTTCAGATACACACACACAAATAGGCTTCTTCTAAAGTATGTTCAAATCGTTTCTGCTACACACACATACACACACAAAACACTTTCATTCTGTATTTGGTCTTGCATTCTATAGCAAATCTTGAAGTCATTTATAACTGTCAAGCACTGAGACTAGCTATCCTACTCTCCTACAAGATAATACAACAATATTTTGTGCAATCATAGAATACTAATGCTCCGACGTGCACACTTTAATACACCATAAATCAGCACAGTGGTTAGAGTTTTTCGCGGCAAAGGGACGGGATTCAACTCCAGTAGACCCCGCTGTAAGTGGGTACGTGCCTAACGGTTGGCGAAGGAAAATGCAGCGAGGATTGGGACTGGCCACCCCGCTTCTCTAAGATGTAGCTTAGTACAAGGAAGGCTCTAACTCTTCATCCTCGACAGCAGTGTCTACTATAGGGCTATCTTTATCTTTACTTGAATCTGCTCTTATCAGGACTGCCACACGATCAAGATGGTACTCGTGTCATGATAATACCAAGAGGACTGACTTCGTGGCTGACCTCGCCATGTTTACACGAAAATACCTAAACGGCATAAATGTGACATTTATTACCTCGTGGTGAGGATTGCTTCGACTTTGTTGTTTTACACGATTTTGACTACAAAATACGTCCCAGCTGGACCAAACGTGAATCACAGAGATGTAGAGCGTTTTTTGTGATATATTTGACGTCTCCTTTTTTTGTTCGTTCTCAATCTCCCACTACCAAGCTCTGAAACGGTCTCTTCGTGTAGCTAGATGTTGTCAGGAGAACGGCGTAGTTTACAACTTGACTGCAATATTTGCACATTTCGGTCCGACACATCATCCGACTTCTGCAGGCATTTCTGAGTACCCGTACCAGGTTAGCATGTCCTATTCGATCCCTTCTCCTGAGCCAGTCAGCTCTATTGCAGCCTGTTGTCCAGAAACATGTGGAGGTTAAAAGTGTCTGGACAGCTCTGGTTCTCAGGTCGTGACGCCAGCAGTCAAGTATCGGTCGCTGACCACTGCAGCGTGTTTGAATTCTAAGCACATAGACTGCATACATCATTGTGACAGCCTGCGTAAGCGGCCTTTATTGTATATCTCGATTAAGTACTCGCCTGATAGAACGCTGTAATATTTGCTCTTGAGAATATGATATTATGTTTTGAGTGTTGTGATACTTTCATGACAATGTTTTATTTCAAGTGTTGTGAGTCAACTTGCAGGATTCATAGGTTTGGCCAACTAAAGGCTCCTTGCCTTGCGGTCGTCACGCAGTGTACATGCTAATTTCCCCCCCCCCCCACCCCGCCTCTTCAATAGCATACAAAACCAAACACAACAGAGGTGTGTTTGTCCGTTGCTTACCTTTCTTTTTAGTAACGGTACGGCGCTTTCAACCTCACCCCAGCCGTTTAGGTTACATCAAGAGAACGCGCGTTTCTTTGGTCAGAAGACTGATAACCAAACCACTCGACCATCCGTCTTCATTATCATACTAGGGATGTACAGACATATTTGAGTCTGAATGTCTGTGAAAGGTCCCCCGACCTGTTCACTCAGAGGCGTACCTAATTTTTTAGATCTGATTCGTAACTTTGGGTAAATTCCCGCCCCCCCCCCCCCCCTTTCACGATGGGTTTCTCCGCTGTTAGCCCCACTGTTACACAGCAGCAGAAATGCATGCCCAGGCCTGACCAGTGTCCGTCCGTTTATTTGACATGTGGAGAAATGACCTAGTCAGCGTTGTTAACCAATGAGAGATCGAAACGGAAAACTGAGGTGTGGACCGTCTTGTCTGGACATACTTTGTAAATACAGGGAGTGAACTGGGTTCCCCCCCCCCCTCCACTTCCCCCCTCATCCACCCACTTCAACAACAGCGATAACACAGAAGGCGATAGCTCGCACTGCTCTCAGCCGGTAGTCACCGACCTTTGACCTTTCTGAGTCTGATAACCACGTCCTTGAAAGTCAAGAATGGAAGAATATTATATATGTTTAATTTCTCTCTGATAGAGAGAGAGATGGAGGAGGAGAGAGAGAGAGCACTTAATGACGATAATAGAATCATTTTGCTGGATTTGGGTTATTCCATGGCATATCCCATATATAAACACAACATAGTTCGTAGCTTTATTATTTTCTATCAGGGGCTACGAAGAATTGAGACGTTAGTCCAGTCAGGCACAAGATACTGACCAAGACCACAATCTTCCATGTAGCCTTCCCTGGAAACAGGCTGTTTTCAAGGCAGCTTGGCAGACGAGATAGGGATCGATGTGATTCCCGTAGTAGTGAGCGCCACGAAGATGAAGCCAAGCATAGCACAACCGCCTGGATGACTGTGGTCCACCTTCATCAGCATGCTCGGGATGTGAAGAAGCTATTATAACCCGCCACGTTATGCTCCTTTGACCGCGCACAAAAGAGTAAACTAACTCATTGTGGGCGTTAGACAACAACATCAGGAGTAACCGACAAGAATAACGAAGATTCTCTCTCCCTGGCATCACAATTATAAATACCTTAACAGAACGTGCCATTATCGAAGGGTAACTCACCATCAGCACTTGGGGACAATTTCACTCTTAATCTCTTACCTCACACGTGTATGTATTTAACAACAACAATAATAGCAACCTCACACTTGTGGGTATTTAACAACAATAACAACAATAACAGCAACCTCATACTTGTGGATATTTAACAACAACAATAACAACAACCTCACACTTTTGGGTATTTAACAACAACAATAACAATAACAACAACCTCACACTTCTGGGTATTTAACAACAACAACAACAACAACAACCTCACACTTTTGGGTATTTAACAACAACAATAACAATAACAACAACCTCACACGTCTGGGTATTTAACAACACCAACAGCAACCTCACGCTCCATTTCATGTAACTCGGTCCAGCAACAACAACAACCTCACACTCTATTTCACATAACTCTGTCTAACAACAACCTCACACTCTATTCTATGTAACTCGGTCCAACAACAACCTCACACTCTATTTCATGTAACTCGGTCCAGCAACAACCTCACACTCTATTTCATGTAACTCGGTCCAACAACAACAACAACCTCACACTCTATTTCACATAACTCTGTCTAACAACAACCTCACACTCTATTTTATGTAACTCGGTCCAACAACAACCTCACACTCTATTTCATGTAACTCGGTCCAACAATGACACTCTAACACAACAATATCGGTGGTGAAAAGCTGAAAGTTATAAATAGATTCACATACCTCGGTAGTACACTGTCTCAGAAAGTAGTCATGGATGATGAGATGAACGTCAGAATCGCCAAAGCCAGGGTCAATTTTGGCAGACTACACTCAAACGTCTGGCGTCGAAAAGGCATCAGTGGTGGTCCCTGTGTTGCTGTATGCAAGTGAAGCATGGACTGTATATAGGGGACATGCAAAGAAGCTGAATAACTTTCACACACTTTGTCTCAGGAGGGTGATGAATGTCAAATGGCAAGACAGGGTCCCAGACACTGCAGTTCTTGAGAGAGCTGGTATCCCTAGCATTGATAACATCATGATGCAATCACAGATTCGCTGGCCGGGTCATGTGATTCGCATGCCAGACTATCGGTTGCCAAAAATATTCTTCTAATGCGAGATGCAGAATGGCGAACGCCCCCAAGCAGGCCAAAGAATCGCTTTAAAGACACACTAAAAACGTCTTTAAAAGCCTTCAACATAAACCTCGAAACATGGGAAGATGCTGCAAAAGACCGTATAGTCTGGCATACAGCTCTCTGCAGAGAAGCAGTGTCATGCGAGGCTTCTAAAAAGACTAGCAGAAAAACGGAGAAAGGCTAGAAAAGCCCGTGAAATATCACTGTCTAGCGAAGCAAACTTTCCATGCTATCACTGCCTGCGAGTATGCGGATTCCAAATCGGACGTCAGCCATCTCCGCACGCATCCGCAACCCGGAAGTACAGAATACTCGACTGGAAGGACTGGCTAAAATGAAAACGGAAAGGTCATCATCACGTGTGATGGACGAACAATACAATACACAACACTAACACGCGCCCTCAGGGTGAGACCCTTCCATGGCACTTTGGTTGAGGCTGACCACTGAGGCACACGCGCATCCAAGCACTGGACGTCCTGATATCGTCTAAAAGACTACGGCCTGTGGTGGAAAGCGCGTGCCTCCGACAGTAGAATACAGAGAGGCAAACATTTTACAAAAAATAAAATAAAGTGTGCTTAGCGTAATGGTACAGCCCTCGCAGTATCTCTTTCGGTTCGTCATGCATTAGTTGTTTTGGTATGCGAGTGTCTGCCAAAGGCACGGCGTCGGCAGGTCAGGCCGGGCCTATACAGAATGGGGAGTAGTGTCTTCCCTCTCTAATCCCGGAAAATGTGCCCATTCATTTCAATGTGACAGTCCCTACCAACTGTAGACTTTTCATGGAAAAATGTGCCCATTCATTTCAATGTGACAGTCCCTACCAACTGTAGACTTTTCATGGAAAAATGTGCCCATTCATTTCAATGTGACAGTCCCTACCAACTGTAGACTTTTCATGGAAAAATGTGCCCATTCATTTCAATGTGACAGTCCCTACCAACTGTAGACTTTTCATGGAAAAATGTGCCCATTCATGTCAATGTGACAGTCCCTACCAACTGTAGACTTTTCATGGAAAAATGTGCCCATTCATTTCAATGTGACAGTCCCTACCAACTGTAGACTTTTCATGGAAAAATGTGCCCATTCATTTCAATGTGACAGTCCCTACCAACTGTAGACTTTTCATGGAAAATTGTGCCCATTCATTTCAATGTGACAGTCCCTACCAACTGTAGACTTTTCTTGGAAGAGAAGCTCTATCCCACCTACAAACTCATTCTCTTTGCTGCAAGCACGCGCTAGTGTAAATTGTTGTTCTTAGCTACTTGGAATTTATGTTTTTTGTTTATGATTACTGAGTGCTATTCTTTCTCATACCGTAGGTGTGAGAATTGGCCCACGATTCGTCAAAATAACGTAGCCTTCCATCCTTCGCTCCCGAATCTGCCTCGGGTATTTGCATGGGGCCAGAATGAATCAGTGACTTCTTGCAAGAGGGCCAGCGAACCATAGCTTTTGCCGTCTCCACGGGGTTTCTATGGATACAGGCTGCACTAGTCGCTAGTGTAGTCTGGCCCAGGGATAGGGATCGCAGTGGGAAAGCAAACCTGGTACTAAATAACCCCAGCTGAAATCGGATTACATCTTTGTCGAAATCCTTAGTTCTTCTTAGATAGTGTACCGTACTTGGCCGTATCCTTTACAGATTGAAAGTCCTGTCTTATCTACAGATTGAAAGTCCTGTCTTATCTACAGATTGAAAGTCCTGTCTTATCCACAGCTTGAAAGTCCGGTCTTATCTACAGATTGAAAATCCGGTCTTATCCACAGATTGAAAGTCCGGTCTTATCTACAGATTGAAAGTCCTGTCTTATCTACAGATTGAAAGTCCTGTCTTATCTACAGATTGAAAGTCCTGTCTTATCTACAGATTGAAAGTCCTGTCTTATCTACAGATTGAAAGTCCTGTCTTATCTACAGATTGAAAGTCCTGTCTTATACACCAGAAGAAAGATTTTCTATCTAAGCCTAGCGCATGTTATGTTAGGCTCTTGAATGTCGTGATACAAACGACTTCTTTTAGCTTCCCTGCAGAAGTTAGCTAGTTTTCTTTCAACTTGTGCCATTGTACGTCGTTTGGAGCTTAAGTCGTCTATCCTGCGCCAAGTGCGTTGCGTCGGTCAATGTCATTCACAATCACTCTAATGTCATCTGACATTGTGACCTGCAGAACTAATATACAATAATTTAGTCACATTCTACATAGTGATGAATTTACATTTCAAACTCATTATTATTTTGATTATGAAGTAGCTACTTCGATTTATTTTACAGGAAATATAATTACTTATTGAATCGCTACTGAAATATGACAACATCAAGTACACATTACACATCGTTAAATTATACGTCGTGGAACGCTTCTTTCCCTATTGAATCGCTACTGAAATATGACAACACCAAGTACACATTGCACATCGTTAAATTAGACGTCACGGAACGGTTCCAGATTATCCATTTTAATACCATATACACGTTTTATAGCTTGTAACTTACTTTAAACTTCTTTCCGTTAAAGGTTTGCCTCTCTCAATCGGAGATACGCCTTTTCCCCACCCGGGACCGTAGTCTTTCGGCCGATATGAGGACGTATTAGCCAGTGCTTGTATGCGTACCTATGCTAGTGTTTCAGTGATGCAAGATGTTTCTGTGTGGTTTAAAACAGACAGGGTGTCCTTGCTAACTGAAGTATGGTCGCTAAATGGCGCGTGTGTGCCTGTATGTGGGAGTGATCCCGTGTGAGTGATTATCCTATTATAAAATCCTATGCTAAATTTCAACATTGAATCCCTGAGTGCTTTTTGAACGGAACAAGGGAATGTGTTGCTGTGAGACTTCTAAATGTCTATGCCGGTAACAGCAATGATTTTGTACCAAGTCTAAATAAACAAAATACAACAGAAGAACAAAAAATAGCTCATTAAGTTCATGACTATAATTAATTCAGGCACAAAATGTCTTAACATTCAGTCAAATGGAGACAACAAATTATAGATGTGCTTGAATTCTTAAACTGGCTCAATTAGAGCGGCTATTGCTCTAATATGTTGCAAGAAATGTGATTGGCTGATCGAATCAGGTGATAATTCACGTCATCCTCTATAAATAGTTTCTCAATCGCAGACGTTCGAGGGAAGAAGGGGCGTGCCTTGGGCGAGGGAAAGTGGGCAGGTCACAGGGAGGGGTGGTTTAAAAAGGGGGTTGGGAAGATGGATGGGTTGAAAAGAGAGTGAAGGAGATGTGCAAGGCTTCTTCTATCTTGACGGATAACAGGACAGCTGGGTTGAGAGGTAGCAAGTGGCAATCAGGATTTAAGGCAAGGGCGGAAGGTTGTTTTTGTTTACAAATTAATAACTTTCATGATTATTCCGGCCAGCGCCGAGCGAAAGATTAAATAATAAAGGTTTGTTTCATAGTAATTACACTACTATCAGGGAATGAAGTTGTTAGAGACTTCAGTAAACTAAATCAAGGTTTGTTTCATAGTAATTACACTACTGTCGGGAGAAGAATTACAGACTTCAGTATACTAAGTCGTAGCTTGTATGAGCTAGTGTAGCCAGTTCCTTTACCACTACGTTTCTTTATCACAGCCTTGAAAATAAACCAATAACAGCCACTGGAACAACAAACTAGAAGAAGAATTTGGGACTGGATATGACATACTATAAAACAGACATCATACACCATAGCTAGGCAGGCTCTCATGTGGAGAGAAAGATAGGTTACTGTAAAAGTAAATGGACATGAGAGCACGTGAGAGGGAGCTAGAATTAAATGGTTACACCTGGAGAGAGAGAAAGAGTATCACAGGAGTTTGTATGCTGATGGGATGTTGTCAATGACCTGTGTACTGAGACGAGCGAAGGGCTTTGATAAGTCGCATATTCTGCTTGTTTAGATAAGTTTAACGCTAGTTTGGACGAGGATCTGCATTTGTCCACCACATACACTCTTTTTGGTTACATCATGGCAGGTGAGTCATAAAAGAATACAATCATCCAGGCCTAAGCTTTTGAGTATCTTTAATGATGGCTGTGCTCTGTAATGTGCCGTACTCGATTACTCTGAAAAGTGCTGTACTCGATTCCTCTGTAAAGTGCCGTAGACGACTACTCTGAAAAGTGCTGTAATCGATCGTATAATGTAATGGCTGTCTGCAGTGCAGTAGTATTCTGTGCAGTTCAATGATCTTCTAGTAGGTGAGGTAAAAAAATAAGCTTGCTACCCCTCCATAGTTGCCGCATATACCTAGGAACTTCAAAATGCAAAACGAATTGACACAGGATACCACCACTTGAAACAGCCTGCCTAGTGCTTTGGCGCAGGCTTACTGCAAGAAGCCGTCTACATTGTGACTTTGTTTCGTGGGGAGCGAGATGATGATGATGATGATGATAATGTTGATGATTATGATAATGAAGAAGAAAATACTAAATACTAGTTTTGTATTTTGTTTTCTTTTGGTAGACATTCCAACTTCCGCTCGGACTGAAGTATGATTGTCCCTCCCCTACCACGTGGATGCTGGTTGTTGATTCACTGTTTTCAATCCTTGGGGTTGGGCTTCCTGTTGCCAGACAGAACCGTAAGTGTGTTAACTATTGTGTTTGTATTTGCCCTATTAAATTATAAAATAAAATGCAGAATAGCCCAAGCAAAATTACCAGTCGTTCAGGGCATGAAAGGAATCTTGTACAAGAAAACCCTGTTGCTGGAACTGAGAAAGAGAGTCATTGGATGCTTGGTGGGGATCAAGACGCTGACCAGCGCATGAGCTGCAGTGGTCAGCGACCCATAGCTGACTGCTAGTGTCAGGGCCAGCGAACCAGAGCTGCCAAGACCCTTCTACACCTCCACGCGGTGATCCTGGATAACAGACTGCAGCAGGGCAGACTGGCTAAGGAGAAGAGAACGGAGAGGGAATGCTAACCCGGTACTCAAAAAATGCTTGCTGAAGTCGGATGTGTTGGACCGAAGGGTGCAAATATCGCAGCCAATCTGTAAACTACGACACAACGCATTCCGTTCTCAGGACTACATTCTGCTGCTTACCCTTCCAGTGTTTGGTAGCGGGAGATTGAGAACGAACGAAGAGGAAGGAGGAGGAAGCTTGGTGGAACCAGTATGACAGTGAACCATGGTCAGTCAGCAAGCATCCGCATAGATCTTGGAAAGCAAGGGAGATGTGGTTTTATAGAATAATGCTGCGGATCCCATGGACTGAAAGGAAGACTAATGATACGCCAAGAGGCACAAACACAAAGACAACGAATTGCAAGGATCAAAACAAGGCGGTCATCCTTTTTTGGGCATGTTATGAGAAAAGCCGGTTTTGGAGCATGTTGTGAAAACTGGAAAGATAGCAGGAAAGGGAGACAGAGGACGGCTGAGACAGAGAGAGAGAGAGAGAGAGAGAGAGAGAGAGAGAGAGAGAGAGAGAGAGAAGGTGTTGGGCATTCTGAGACAATGGCACGAGTGACAATCAACAAAAGAGTTGGTAAACGACACACGTGATAGAAGTGGATAGAGGTCCATGATCGCCAACATCAACCGGCAAGGCACCTGATGATGATTGGCCCTATTGTTAGTTACTATTGTTCATTAGTATCTGAGGCGGATGGTTTCAAAATTGCAAACTCATTCCGGCAGCTCCTACAGCTGAGCTGGTGCTAAATTGTCATGCTTTACATTCCTTTGGATTACACCAGCGAGGCCGAGAGGGGGATCCTGCAGTTTGGGCAGCCCAGGGTTTTCTTATTCAGCGTCCAGGCTTGCGCCCCGGAGAGGCTACTCACAGGGCGCCACAAGCATGGTCTATAGAGACTGAGACGCCTATGAATGACTTGTTCGTTTTGACCTTGTGTATGTTTGAACTCGTGCTGTAGTATCGCTCGTGTGTTACCAGAGCTTGAAAGATTAGTAAATAATAATCACACTGTAACCTGCTAAGATATAAATAACATCGACAACAATGACCACGAAATCTCAAGACGGCGAAAAGCAGCTTAGAATGTGGTCAAGAAACTTGTTCATAACCAGATGCTGAAAGGCACAAACAGAACAAAAAGCTAGAAGAAGAAGAAGAAGAAAGAAGACTGCTTGATTAGAAGAGAAACATGCGGGTTGCCACACGCTGATTACTTAATGTTTGACTGGCTATTGGAAACCGTAAGAGTAATGGGACATAAATGTTCACTTCTGTTTATTGACTATGCTGTGTAACTCTCTATTATACTGACTAAATAAAACTAATTTTCACCTTCGCCAGGTAAAGCATTCTGTTTGATGTGGACAGAGTTAGCAGCACTGTTCGAGAACTTTCTCTTCTCCCAACAGTGAGTATAAGTGTATGTCTTGTTTGTTCAGTGATCTTGTATGAAAGACAGTCTTTCCAGTAACACTTAAATCTTCGGAACGTTTTTGTGGACCATTTGGCACTCTAATGAAGCTTACGTACTCCTTTGGCAACGCAGTGGATCAAATTTTACAGTCCCGTGAAGTCTATGTATACCTTAGCAAGATATCTTTATATATCTATATGTGTGTGTGTGTATGTGTGCGTGTGTATATATATATATATATATATATATATATATATATATATATTATAGGGGAGATGTGTTCAAAAAGTATCCGGTCTTTGAGCCAGAAAAATACAACTTACTCATCTGGAGGTTTGAAACCTTAATCCCCTTCAAAGTACTCTCCTTGAGACTCTGCATATCTCTCCCAGCGGTCCTGCCATTGTTGGAAGCATTTCAGGAAGGACTCTTTGGGAATGGAGTACAGCTGGGTCATTGCATTCCGCGTAATGTCTTCTCGTGACCCAGATCGGGTCCCTTTCAGCGGAATTTTCAGCTTGGGGAACAGCAAAAATTGCAAGGAGCCTTTTAAGAAGAATAATAACATGGCAAACCAGAGGAAGGTTGTGTTTGACCAAGAAAGTCTGAATCAGATGCGAAGAATGGCCGGGTAACGTGGGACATGAGGTTGGAAAGGACCACACGCTACAGAAATCACCATTAAACATAACCAGATAGATCTGACATGGAACCCACTTTGGAAAAGGAAAAGAGGTAGTCCAAGAAACACACAGAGAATACGTTGTGAAAATGAACTTCAGTCCATGTATCTGAAATGGAGATAGACAGAAGGGCAGTTTAAGACCGAAATTGCTGGATGAGGGTTGTCAATGACCTATGCCCCGAAAGCATCGCCTTCACGAAGATATGTATCAATATCACCAGCCATGCCATCGACTGCAATCCACAGAGAAAGAGAATTATGAGCAGGCAAATGTAATCTGAGAAAGAAGAGTAGCGGAAGATGATAAATAAACATGAACCTCCAAGCATCTGACAAAATAACAGCCAAAAGAAATGGAAATTGGTAGCAATCGTTGTCATTTGATGTTCGGGTTTTGAAGTATTGATTTTGTAAATACGCATATCATATGGTTAAGAGTTTGACATCTAGACTGTAGACCGTCACTAACATATGCCCCAGAAACTTGGCATGTACTTATAGAATCACATCCAGACTGTAGACCTTCACTAACATATGCCCCAGAAACTTGGCATGTAACTTATAGTATCACATCCAGACTGTAGACCGTCACTAACAATAGCCCCAGAAACTTGGCATGTAACTTATAGTATCACATCCAGACTGTAGACCTTCACTAACATATGCCCCAGAAACTTGGCATGTAACATAGTCTCACATCTAGACTGTAGACCTTCACTAACATTTGCCCCAGAAACCCAGAAAGCCACCAACAGCAACACCAGACGATTAACATAAGATAAGATGAACAGACAAGAACAAAACTGTTGTGTTGCACCTAAGAGCAGAACACAACCGACTCCAAAGCCACATGTACACAAAACCCCAGACCGCAGAGCACATACTACATAACTGTTTCCAAATATGATATACAGAGAAAATCCCACTGGCCTATAGAAACAACACTGGAAGAGAAACTTTATGGACCTGTATGTGAACTACAAAAGAGAGTGAAGTTTATACAAGAGACAACATTGCAGATATAGACAATATTTTCAAGCGAACGAAAGAAGAAGAAGACATCTAGACTGTAGACTGTCACTAACATATGCTTCAGAAACTAAACATATTAACTTCTTTATACTGGTTTATAAGACTCTGCAGAGTTTGTATACAACCAGTTTCTTCTACTCCATTTGATCTACAAATAATTATGGGCATCCAGTATATTTTTGAATGCATTACTTGGCCCTGTCCCCATTAGTTCCACTAGTTATCAGTCGCTGAACTAAAAGAGTATTTTCTTATATCTAATCATGACTTTTCTTTAATTAATTTCTAGCTGTGCCCTCTTGTTCTTGTAGCCGGCTGTACTTTGAAAAAAAACTTGTTATAATTTAATTTATCATTTTCCTTGATGATCTTACAGACATATATTACATTACTTCGAATTTGTATTGTGGCATACAACCAAGAGTATCACATCTAGACTTCAGACCTTCACCAATAGTTGTCTTCGTCCCATATTTATCACATATCGATCAGTCAAAGTATGTGATATAGCAACAGATACAGCTGCAGTGATAGGACACACTAGGGAAGATTCATAACAATATAACAAGACATGCGCTGAATTGGAAAAAGCAAGGTAAAATGAAAATTGGGATGTCAATTAACAGTTAGGCGAAGATTTGTGGCGTCTCATTGATAGAGTAGAATAGTATGGTATGTTTCAACGTCATCTATAGTGTGGTCAGGTCAGGTCATCCCGTAACCGGTGAGGTTCGTTGGGGCACACATGAAGACATCCTCACAACTCCCCGCCATCCTACTCTGTCAGATGCTGCTGTCTGTGACTCTCCTGTTCGGAGATTGGTCCATTTATTCATGTTGTCCTCCGACCTCTTCGTCGTCTGCCATGCACCTTTCCATGGAGGATCGTATTTGCAAGACCATTTGATCTCGATATGTGACTGTACCAAACGAGTTTCCTTCTTTTGACAGTTGTCAAAAGGTCTTAAAAAGGCCCTATTTGCCTTTGTAGTTTTATCTCGCATTTCCTCATTTGTAACTCAATCTTTGTACGTGGCGTTTAAAAGTCTTCGGACACCTAGTATGGTAATGAAGGCAAAACAGTCCACTCCGGCGTCCTGTGTGGCTTGGCTTGGCTTCGTTCGTTCTCAATCTCCCGCTACCAAACCCTGAAAGGGTTTAAGTAGCAGAATGTAGTCCAGAGAACAGAATGCGTTGTGTCATAGTTTACAGCTTGACTGTGATATTTGCACCTTTCAATCTAACACATCCGACTTCAGCAAGCATATTTTTGAGTACCGGGTTAGCATTCCTTCTTCGATCCCTTCTCCTTAGCCAGTCTGCCCTGCTGCAGCATGTTATCCAGGATCACCACGTGGAGGTGTAGAAGGGTCTTGGCAGCTCTGGTTCGCTGGCCCTGACGCTAGCAGTCAGCTATGGGTCGCTGACCACTGCAGCTCATGCGCTGCTCAGCATCTTGATCCCCGGCGTCCTGTGTGATTCTGCTTCTTCTTGGTTGGTTTGACCAGATAGAGACAACAGATAGAAATTAGTCTGATATTATTATATATCTTATTGGTTTTTATTTGCTTCAAGCTCCTGCCCCCCAACGCTCTCAGTAGAAGACTTCCAGAGGGACGAGGGTTTTGACTGTCGTGTGGTTCATCTGATCAGAGATGACATCCTTCCGCATGCCAGCCACCTTCCTCCAGATTTCATGGTCAAGATCATGGACATCCTTAACAGAGGCTCCATACATTCTACAACATCCGACTGTTTTGTGGGTAAGTTGGGGAAATATTGTTGTATGAGGGAGTTGGGGAAATGTTGTTTTATAGGTAAGTTGATGACATGTTGTTTTATGTGTAAGTTGATGACATTTTGTTTTATGCGTAAGTGCTGTTTTATGGGTAAGCTGTTTTATGGTTAAGTTAGTGAAATGTTTTATGGGTAAGTTGGGGAAATGTTGTTTTATGGGTAAGTTAGTGAAATGTTGTATAATGGAAAAGTTGGTGAAATGTTGTTTTATGGATAAGTTAGTGAAATGTTGTTTTATGGATAAGTTAGAGAAATGTTTTATGGGTAAATTAATGAAATGTTGTATAATGGAAAAGTTAGTGAAATGTTGTATAATGGAAAAGTTAGTGAAATGCTGTTTTATGGATAAGTTAGAGAAATGTTTTATGGGTAAGTTGGGGAAATGTTGTTTTATGGGTAAATTAATGAAATGTTGTATTATTGATAAGTTAGTGAAATGTTGTATAATGGAAAAGTTGGTGAAATGTTGTTTTATGGATAAGTTAGTGAAATGTTGTTTTATGGATAAGTTAGAGAAATGTTTTATTGATAAGTTAGTGAAATGTTGTATAATGGAAAAGTTGGTGAAATGTTGTTTTATGGATAAGTTAGTGAAATGTTGTTTTATGGATAAGTTAGAGAAATGTTTTATGGGTATGTAGTGGCAAATTTTGTTGTTGGTAAGGTGTGTAATCTTAGGAGAGAAATTTAAAGCTTACACTCCGGATCCCTTCAGATGCAACTTGTATAGCACCATGGCGACAAGTTTGCTGTAGTTTTTGTCAAGTGGATTTCGTGCAGTATTTTGGAATCCTGACATAATGCTGTGACATCAGGAACATAATTCTGTGACATCAGGAACATAATTCTGTGACACCAAGAACATAATTCTGTGACATCAGGAACATAATTCTGTGACACCAAGAACATAATTCTGTGACATCAGGAACATAATTCTGTGACACCAAGAACATAATTCTGTGACATCAGGAACATAATTCTGTGACATCTGGAACATAATTCTGTGACATCAGGAACATAATTCTGTGACACCAAGAACATAATTCTGTGACATCAGGAACATAATTCTGTGACACCAAGAACATAATTCTGTGACATCAGGAACATAATTCTGTGACACCAAGAACATAATTCTGTGACATCAGGAACATAATTCTGTGACATCAAGAACATAATTCTGTGACACCAAGAACATAATTCTGTGACACCAAGAACATAATTCTGTGACATCAGGAACATAATTCTGTGACATCAGGAACATAATTCTGTGACATCAGGAACATAATTCTGTGACACCAAGAACACAAGTCTGTGACACCAAGAACATAATTATGTGACATCAAAATGTAATGGTGACTGAATCTCCCCACCTCCCCTCATTCCCCCACCCCCATCTTGTGCCTCCCAACTCTGATCCCCATACTTATTCCTTCTGAAAAATATTTATTGTATTTTATTTCGTTCTGTGGCTGAAATTTTCTGCAATATTACAGTAAATGTTGACTCATAAGGTAATAGACTCTATCACAAACTGGCATCTGTCACAGGACACATTTTGTCAACTCTAGCACAGTTAGAACACTATAATTGTGATGTAAATTGGTGATTTCTAGTGCTAACAAAACTAATGATTTCTCTACAAATGAATATCATCTGCTCAGCAGACACAGAATCTAGCCGGAAACTGAGGGAAGAGTTTGCCCGCACGTGCTTTGAAACACTCCTGCAGTTCTCCTTTGTGAGTGACACTGTGTCAGAGCAAGGCCAGCTGACACGACTTGCTGTTATGTCACTCTTATGTCGGTGCCAGGAGGTCATTACTAAGTATGTAGAGGATGAGAGACTCAGTGGCAAGTGCCCTTTGCCGAGGTAACTACTATTCATCTCACTTGTCAATATGTGTTGTTAGGTTTCGCAAAGATTTTCGGCATTTTTGTGTGCTATCTTTGTGACTTGTTATACCTTCCTTGATCCCCGTAGTAGTGAGCGCCATGCAGATGAAGCCTAGCATAGCACAACCGCCTGGAGAACCGCAGTCCACCATTATCAGCATGCTTGGGATGTGAGAAAAGCTACTGCAACCCACCACTTAGCGTACTACTAATAGTCGAATGAAAGTCCCACAGACAGACCATGGAAAACCTATGTTATAATAGATCATACAGGTAAGGTGAGTGAGCAAGTCCAGGTAGCTGTGAAAAAAGGCAAATGTAATGTTAGACATGGTATAAAGAAATATTAAACATAGTAGCAAGGAAGTGATAGTCAAACTGTATAAAGCATTAGTTAGATCTAGACTGTAATTCTGTATACCAGTGTGGAGTCCTTATCGTAGAGAGGATATAGACATGCTGTAAATGATACAAAGAAAAGTAATACAACTAATAGTGGGATTTCAGAATTACAGTCACGAGGAAAGATAAAAACCAGCCTTCAGTGTCCAGAAAAGAGAAGAATTTGAGGTGACAATACAGGTTTATAAGATAATCAACGAAAAGGATAAATTAGACTATAAAATAATGAGCGTATACAACCAGTTTTTTCTACTCTATTTGATCTAAAAATAACTATTTGAATTCAATCAATATTTTAATGCATTAATAAGATGCTGAGCTACTTTAGAGTCACCGTGAAAACCCATTGCAACATCACATTATACTGCGGACTAAAAACGGAACCCATATTGTGCCAAGGTTTATAATCAATTTATGCTCCACACAGAGAAATGAAACAAATTCACGATACAAAACACAAAAAATCACTATTAAGAGTGATCATTTCACAGAATCCTGCCCTGAAACCAACTGCATATCCATCTTTGTTTCCCGAACATGCTATTATAGTTGCAATGGTAGTTGACCCATACAAGTTCAGTTATTTATTCAGCCGTGGAATGTGACATTTCAAGGGGATTTCTCCATGAGTCAAAAGGCCTGTATGTACAGTTGGCTGTGACCGAGCAGTGCATGAGCTGTAGCGGTCAGCGACCCAATGCTGACTGCTAGCGTCAGAGCCCTACTAGCGTCAGGGCCCTACTAGCGTCAGGGCTAGCGGTCCAGAGCTGCCAAGACTCTTCTCCACCCCCACATGGTGATCCTGGATAACATGCTGTAACAGGATAGACTTGCTAGAAGAAGGGATTGAATGGATAAGGCTAACCTGGTGCCCAAAGATGTCATGCTGAAGTCAGATGTGTCAGAATGAAAGGTGCAAATATCGCAGTCAAGCTGTAAACTTTGAAACAACGCATTCCGTTCTCCAGACTAGATCCTGTTACTTAGAAAGCCCTTTTCAGGGCTTATTATCGTAAGTTTAAGAACAAACGACGAAGAAGAAAAATAATGCATTAACTGAACCTGCCTTCACTATTTCCTGTGGCAATGCATTGCGAACATACTTTCTCTGTGACTAAAAATTACCACAAATTGTGTGAATGCAACAGGCATGAGACTTGAAGATTGACATGAACTCTAGAAAATGTACAAAGTATAACTTGTTAGATATTTAGGCTAAGGCCTGCTGAGATGTCATCTGTACTGTTGTTATTTAGGCCAAGGTTGGCTGAGAGGTCATCTGTACTGTTATTCAGGCCAAGGTTGGCTGAGAGGTCATCTGTACTGTTGCTATTTAGGATAAATTTGGCTGAGATGTCATCTGTACTGTTGTTATTTAGGACAAGTTTGGCTGAGAGGTCATCTGTACTGTTGTTATTTAGGACAAGTTTGGCTGAGAGGTCATCTGTACTGTTGTTATTTAGGACAAGTTTGGCTGAGAGGTCATCTGTTCTGCTGTTATTTAGGCCAAGGTTGGCTGAGATGTCATCTGTACTGTTGTTATTTAGGACAAGTGGCTGAGAGGTCATCTGTACTGTTGTTATTTAGGACAAGTTTGGCTGAGAGGTCATCTGTACTGCTGTTATTTAGGACAAGTTTGGCTGAGAGGTCATCTGTACTGTTGTTATTTAGGACAAGTTTGGCTGAGATGTCATCTGTACTGTTGTTATTTAGGACAAGTTTGGCTGAGAGGTCATCTGTACTGTTGTTATTTAGGACAAGGTTGGCTGAGATGTCATCTGTACTGTTGTTATTTAGGACAAGTGGCTGAGAGGTCATCTGTACTGTTGTTATTTAGGACAAGTTTGGCTGAGAGGTCATCTGTACTGCTGTTATTTAGGACAAGTTTGGCTGAGAGGTCATCTGTACTGTTGTTATTTAGGACAAGTTTGGCTGAGATGTCATCTGTACTGTTGTTATTTAGGACAAGTTTGGCTGAGAGGTCATCTGTACTGTTGTTATTTAGGACAAGTTTGGCTGAGAGGTCATCTGTACTGTTGTTATTTAGGACAAGTTTGGCTGAGAGGTCATCTGTACTGTTGTTATTTAGGACAAGTTTGGCTGAGAGGTCATCTATACTGTTGTTATTTAGGCCAATGTGTCATCTGTACTTTATTTATCAAGGCCAAGGTTAGCTGAGATGTCATCTGTACTGAAAGCTATCACAACACTGTTACAGTCACTGAAGAAAGCACCACAGGAAAACGGTACTTCCAATGTTCTGTTCTTTATTCTTTCATCTGAAATGAATACATTTGATATATATTGTATCGGTCTGTTACTAATTAGTAAAATGGTTTATCAGTGATGACAAGTTAATGAAATTAGCAGTAAAATCATGGTTTCAAGTGATGCCCCTATTTGTTACATATTCTCTGTGGGCTGGGAATAATTTGAGTACATTTTTAACTTTGAATTTTACCAAAGCCTACTCTTTTCGATTTCCAACTGCTAAGGTATTTTTAATGTGCACGCCACTGCACACGGGTGTCTGATCTCACTACTTAGAGATCAGGGGAAATATCTACCAGATGATCCACTTGAAAAAATCCCGGTCTCAACTAGGATTTGAACTAGCGACCTCCAGCACCTGAGGCTAACACCTTACTTTGAGACCACTGTGTTCTCCATTCAAGTGATTGATCTTTTTAAATTTGTTTGTTTTTATCTGGTTGATCTGTTTGCATTTGTCTGGGATTTCAAGTGATTAATGTTTACATTTGTCTTTGGTTTCAAATTAATTGTCTACTTACAATTATCTGTGGTTTCAAGTCATCTCTTTACAATTATCTGTGGTTTTAAATGATCACTTTACAGTTCTATGAAAGAAATGCGTAGCGCAGTGGTTAGCTAAGCCTTAGATGGGAACCGGTTCAGTCCGGAAAGTAAACGTGACTGACGTGATGCTGACCATACCATCGACATATTGCCATGGGTTACAAAATGATATGGGCCTTAACACCATATGTCCCATGTACCGCATGGCGTGACGGGATCTTTACTTCTTTTTTTAGTTATATGAGGTTTCATGTGAGAGAAATAGTCTATGTGTTAACACTTTCTAAAATAAGATTTGGTCCATCCTTTTTACAAAAACTTTCTTAATCATATATCATTAGTACTTTCTCATAACTGATTTATTCTGTCAGTGTGTTAATACTTTCTCATAACTGGTTCATTCTGTCTATGTGTTAATACTTTCTCAAAACTATTTAGTCTGTCTGTGTGTTAATTCTGTTTGTGTGTTAATTCTTTCTCATAACTATTTAGTCTGTCTGTGTGTTAATACTTTCTCATAACTATTTAGTCAGTCTGTGTGTTAATACTTTCTCATAACTATTTAGTCTGTCTGTGTGTTAATACTTTCTCATAACTATTTATTCTGTCAGTGTGTTAAAACTTTCTCATAACTGGTTCATTATGTCTATGTGTTAATACTTTCTCATAACTGATTCATTATGTCTATGTGTTAATACTTTCTCATAACTATTTAGTCTGTCTGTATGTTAATTCTGTCTGTGTGTTAATACTTTCTTATAACTATTTAGTCTGTCTGTGTGTTAATACTTTCTCATAACTATTTAGTCTGTCTGTGTGTTAAAGCTTTCTCATAACTGGTTGATTCTGTTTGTGTGTTAATACTGTCTCCTGACTAACTGATTCATTCTGTGTGTCTGACAGTTGAAGTGACTGTGTGGAACCAGGTGATCAAACTATACCCAGCTTTGGTTGAGTGCACAACCTTGCCTTCCCCTCAGGTGAGTATCATTATTAAGTAGGTCACAAAATCCTGTTTTGACAAGTAAGTTTAATACAAATCATGGGGAACAAAGACCACTACTGGATTAGGTGTAACATACTGGCCAGACCTCACCTCTCATCAGGAATTTTGCTCCCTGGATACAGTACATGTCAAAGCTGTCTGGTCAGCGAGTTGGGGATCTACACTGTAATCACCTTAATGACGAGTTTACTCAGAAGCTGTGCATTGCACTACAGCACAGAGTACTTCAATCCACCTCCTGAAATGCCCTTCAGTATATAATAAGAGCCACTGTAACTCGGTACTAAAGAAGAGTCGTGGAGAGTTAACTCTGCACAAGTACATTTGAACAACAACAATAATACAAAATAAATAGACTAGGTTAATCCTAAGATAGCTGTTGTACCATCATGATGGTGAATACCAGGGTGGTCTACTCAAGTTGAATGACTCCGAGTCACACTTTAGGCTAATAAGGGTATTGATAAAATATGAATCACATTTCCTATAAACAAATTGACTCAACTTGCGACTTGGACAATAGTTTGATGAGAACTAACTATTTTGATGAACTAACTTGTCCTGACTTGTTCTGACTTCTTGAACTGACAGATAATGACTTGAACTGACTTGTCCTACTTGAACTGACTTGTCATGACAGATAAAGATAATGACTTGAACTGACTTGTCCTGCTTGAACTGGTTGAACTAACTTGTCCTGACTGAAATTACTTGAACTGAATTATACTGACTTTCCTGACTAGTTGTGCTTCAACTGAGTTGAAGTGACTTCTAATGACTTGATACTGACTTTTAATGACTTGAACTGGCTTGTACTGACTTGTCCTAACTTGTACTGATTTGTACTGACTTGTGTTGACTTTCCTGACTTGCAAAAATCGAAGGACTTACATGTTCTAAATTTATAAGTTAAGGTTTCATTGGTTGTCAGGCAACATCATCATGGGACATATTCTTTCTAGAACGTAGTCTACACCACGGCACCTCTGTATGCATCTTGGTTTAGGACGAGTCGGCTTGCGTTATAAAAGGACATCCCCAAACTTTCCATAATGTTCTAATGCCATCTTTGTTGGGGTGGACCTCTTTTCCTCCTCCAAGGAACGATGACCTCCATTATCACTCTCTCCAGAATGGTATGTGTCTTAACATGACATCAATATTTAAGCATTTACCTTGCAATGTTTGTCTAGGAGACAATTTTCTTGTAAAATTCAGCGATTGCAAAATTTCTCAATTTGAATTTTTTTTTCTGTCCATGACATTTTCAATATTCTTCTGTAACACTCAAAAGTCTGATCTTTTGTCTCACAACCTTATGACGCCACTGGGAAAACACATGTTCTGATCAGTTGGATCTTTGTCTGCTTGCATGTAATAGGCAACATAGATTGAGTTAAACATTGCCTGTATGCTCAAATGCATTTACGTAATGTATTTACATATGTTCAGATGTGTGTATGTATGTATGTCTTCAAGTGAAAACCTTAAAAGTGGCATAGAAATTAGAAAAGCCATTCCTTTGTATTGTAACTTGTTAATATGGTTGCTAAGGATGTCAAGAGAGTCCTGCATGTGCTATCATGGTGCAGACGAACATTACATCATAAATGCCGTTAAAAGATGGCTGCACTACTATTGTCATGCACCAAATAGAAACAGCGTATCAGTTTTTTGAGCAGCGAAAGAATGAAACCTATAGAAATTCATCGACGAATGAAGGTCCAGTATGCTGATGCATGCAATTCATTCACAGTCAATCAGCGATTTTTCTTTACAAGTCAGTCAACAGCTCTGGGTTTACTATTCATTTGTGTCCCTGACCAGGTCATGAACAGTCCTGTCACTCAACTCACGCCATTTTTATAACTTCCTACTCTACTCATACACTTGTTGGAATGATAGACATGCATCACCGTACTGGACCTTCATTCGCTGATGAATTTCTATAGGTTTCACCCCTTCACTGCTTAAAAAAAAGGATTATAGAATGCTGCTCCTCTTTGGTGCATGTCAATAGCAGGGCGGCCATCTTTTAACTGTAATTCTGATGTAATATTGTTTGTCTGCACTGTGATGACACATGCAAGGCACTTTTGACATCATTAGCAACCATATTAACAAGTTACAATACAAAGGCCTGGTTTTTCTAATTTCTATCCAACTTTTAAGGTTTTCATTTAAAGCTCCTTCATAAATGCCTTGGCACAGGCTGCCTAGCAGGAGGCTACTGTAGGAATGGTCCTATTATCTTACCAGTAACAATAAAAAATACGACAGCCCTCACCGTTTTGTCTTGTCCCCAGGTGTCCAAGCCACTCCGTGATGCCCTGCATGAGTTCTGTGACCTGCTGGCACCACCTGGCTCCTCAGTCCTGCATAATGGGAGATAACTTGGACGGATCACTTCCCAGATGATTTGCTGGTTGTGCGCCAGGTTGTGCATCAGGTGCGTCACCTGATGGTGATGACGACATCACCTCACATCCAGCTCCTCACTCAAGCACTTCCTCTTCATCGTGCTCGTTTTCACATCTGTTCCATAATTAAAGTATTTATGAACAATAATATAAAAATTATTATTAATTATATACATTTGACATATTAATTGTTGATTTGTTTGAGTGCTTAACATTTCATCAATGTTTTCCTTATTTTATTATTATTTGTACAAGTTCAGTCTAGCTTCAGCTGAAGCATGGTGCTACCACTACAGTTGGTGACCTTGCTGAATCAAAGCATTTACGTGCTCCTGTAGCGGTGGTTTCTGTAACACATTGTTTTACATGATGAAGATGCTAACATCTTCCACAGCACTACTTAGTCATTTTGTATGACATCCATATTAGGGTGTAGTAGGGAACCTATTCTTTGATCTCAGGATCAACTCAATAATGACATTGGCATGTTGAAGGCTGTCTATGGACAGATTTGAGTGGAAAATGAGGGACATTCATACAAAAGCACTTCAGGTGTCTTGAAGAACTCTTCATTATTGCAACGTTAATCCAGATAACTGAATGTCTCTTGAAGACACAACAAAACAATACGAACGAGAAGAAAAGAAGGAAAGGTAAAGGTTTATGATAGCAAATAACAAAACAATACGAACGAGAAGGAAAGAAGGAAAGGTAAAGGTTTATGATAGCAAATTGCCCTATTCTCCAGCAGAACACAAGTGCACATTGTTGGACTTTGATTTATTTGGATTTCTGTTAACTACGGAAAGGGCTTTAGTTAAATCAAATCTCTGGTGTCAGGTGTTGACACGGAAACATTGTTTGGGAGTTGAATAGACATGTTCACTCAGTGCGGATGGAACTGTTTGTTGTTTTATTGAATGATTTATTCTGTTGATCTATTTGTTGGACTGCTCTTTAATTTGGATTTGTGTGTGTGTCATTTTTAAGCATTTATAGCCAATTTTTAAAAAAAATTACATTTGTGGGGGGATCGATTTTCTAAATTTGATTTTTCACAAGAAAAACATACCCTGACTAACATAGTCTGATCAGTATGTTTCATCTGACCCTGACTAACATAGTCTGATCAGTATGTTTCACCTGACCCTGACTAACATAGTCTGATCAGTATGTTTCACCTGACCCTGACTAACATAGTCTGATCAGTATGTTTCACCTGACCCTGACTAACATAGTCTGATCAGTATGTTTCACCTGACCCTGACTAACATAGTCTGATCAGTATGTTTCACCTGACCACGACTAACATAGTCTGATCAGTATGTTTCACCTGACCAGGACTAACATAGTCTGATCAGTATGTTTCACCTGACCACGACTAACATAGTCGGATCAGTATGTTTTACCTGACCCTGACTAACATAGTCTGATCAGTATGTTTCACCTGACCACGACTAACATAGTCTGATCAGTATGTTTCACCTGACCACGACTAACGTAGTCTGATCAGTATGTTTCACCTGACCACGACTAACATAGTCTGATCAGTATGCTTCACCTGACCACGACTAACATAGTCTGATAAGTATGTTTCACCTGACCCTGACTAACATAGTCTGATCAGTATGTTTCACCTGACCCTGACTAGCATAGTCTGATCAGTATGTTTCACCTGACTCTGACTAGCATAGTCTGATCAGTATGTTTCACTTGACCACGACTAACATAGTCTGATCAGTATGTCTCACCTGACCACGACTAACATAGTCTGATCAGTTTGTTTCACCTGACCACGACTAACATAGTCTGATCAGTATGTTTCACCTGACCACGACTAACGTAGTCTGATCAGTATGTTTCACCTGACCACGACTAACATAGTCTGATCAGTATGCTTCACCTGACCACGACTAACATAGTCTGATCAGTATGTTTCACCTGACCCTGACTAACATAGTCTGATCAGTATGTTTCACCTGACCCTGACTAGCATAGTCTGATCAGTATGTTTCACCTGACTCTGACTAGCATAGTCTGATCAGTATGTTTCACTTGACCACGACTAACATAGTCTGATCAGTATGTTTCACCTGACCACGACTAACATAGTCTGATCAGTTTGTTTCACCTGACCACGACTAACATAGTCTGATCAGTATGTTTCACCTGACTACGACTAACATAGTCTGATCAGCAGTATGTTTCACCTGACCACGACTAACATAGTCTGATCAGTATGTTTCACCTGACAACGACTAACATAGTCTGATCAGTATGTTTCACCTGACAACGACTAACATAGTCTGATCAGTATGTTTCACCTGACCACGACTAACATAGTCTGATCAGTATGTTTCACCTGACAACGACTAACATAGTCTGATCAGTATGTTTCACCTGACAACGACTAACATAGTCTGATCAGTATGTTTCACCTGACAACGACTAACATAGTCTGATCAGTATGTTTCACCTGACCACGACTAACATAGTCTGATCAGTATGTTTCACCTGACAACGACTAACATAGTCTGATCAGTATGTTTCACCTGACCACGACTAACATAGTCTGATCAGTATGTTTCACCTGACAACGACTAACATAGTCTGATCAGTATGTTTCACCTGACAACGACTAACATAGTCTGATCAGTATGTTTCACCTGACCACGACTAACATAGTCTGATCAGTATGTTTCACCTGACCACGACTAACATAGTCTGATCAGTATGTTTCACCTGACAACGACTAACATAGTCTGATCAGTATGTTTCACCTGACAACGACTAACATAGTCTGATCAGTATGTTTCACCTGACCACGACTAACATAGTCTGATCAGTATGTTTCACCTGACCACGACTAACATAGTCTGATCAGTATGTTTCACCTGACAACGACTAACATAGTCTGATCAGTATGTTTCACCTGACCACGACTAACATAGTCTGATCAGTATGTTTCACCTGACCACGACTAACATAGTCTGATCAGTATGTTTCACCTGACCACGACTAACATAGTCTGATCAGTATGTTTCACCTGACAACGACTAACATAGTCTGATCAGTATGTTTCACCTGACCACGACTAACATAGTCTGATCAGTATGTTTCACCTGACAACGACTAACATAGTCTGATCAGTATGTTTCACCTGACCACGACTAACATAGTCTGATCAGTAGGTATTACCTGACCGGATGTTAATATCATCTCCCCATAAAACATAATTACTTAGTGTCATTGGGAAGTAGTTGCAACGGTTACAAACCTCTTTCTTATATATATTTAATCTTCTTCATGGTGACTTGCAGAGCTGATTTGATGTAGTGAAAATGAGGTATATCTTATCTTATATTCATATCTAATCATCTAATTGTACCTTTTTTATCTTATTTCATCATATCTCCAAATCTTATCTTATCAACTTCAATCTTATCACCATATCTTATCTTATTTTATCTTATCTTACCGTATCTTTTACCATATCACTTAATATTACGTATCACCTTTACTTATCTTATTTGATCACCTTATCTTATCGAATTGTATCTTATCACCTTATCATATCTATCTTATCTTTTCACATTATCTTTTCTTATCTCATATTATTATCATATCATCTTATCTTTTCTTTTTTGTCTATTATCTTATCTTATCACCTTACTTTATCTAATACAATAGCTACATATCAGTCTATCAAATCTACGAGATTTTGCTCAATATCTAGTCTATTGAATATATCCATCTTATCTATCTAACCTTTTAAATCTAGCTATTCAATCTATTTAACACATCTAATATATCCATTTATCAATCTATCTTTATTCTAATTTAATTTATCTATATCTGTCTGTCTATATATCTAAAATCTAATCTATCTCAATATATATCTATAAATCTCTTTGTATCTCTATCTATCTCTATCTATCTATCTATCTATCTATCTATCTATCTATCTATCTATCTTCTTCTTCTGCGTTCGTTCTCAATCTCCCGCTACCATGTCCTGAACAGGGATTTGCAAATAGCAGGACTGCGATATTGTCATCTTATGGTCCAACACATCCGTCTTCAGCAGATCTATCTATCTATCTATCTATCTATCTATCTGTCTGTCTGTCTGTCTGTCTGTCTGTCTGTCTGTCTGTCTGTCTGTCTGTCTGTCTGTCTGTCTGTCTGTCTGTCTGTCTGTCTGTCTGTCTGTCTGTCTGTCTGTCTGTCTGTCTGTCTGTCTGTCTGTCTGTCTGTCTGTCTGTCTGTCTGTCTGTCTGTCTGTCTGTCTGTCTGTCTGTCTGTCTGTCTGTCTGTCTGTCTGTCTGTCTGTCTGTCTGTCTGTCTGTCTGTCTGTCTGTCTGTCTGTCTGTCTGTCTGTCTGTCTGTCTGTCTGTCTGTCTGTCTGTCTGTCTGTCTGTCTGTCTGTCTGTCTGTCTGTCTGTCTGTCTGTCTGTCTGTCTGTCTGTCTGTCTGTCTGTCTGTCTGTCTGTCTGTCTGTCTGTCTGTCTGTCTGTCTGTCTGTCTGTCTGTCTGTCTGTCTGTCTGTCTGTCTGTCTGTCTGTCTGTCTGTCTGTCTGTCTGTCTGTCTGTCTGTCTGTCTGTCTGTCTGTCTGTCTGTCTGTCTGTCTGTCTGTCTGTCTGTCTTCTTCTGCGTTCGTTCTCAATCTCCCGCTACCATGTCCTGAACAGGGATTTGCAAATAGCAGGACTGCGATATTTTCACCTTATGGTCCAACACATCCGTCTTCAGCAGATCTATCTATCTATCTATCTATCTATCTATCTATCTATCTATCTATCTATCTATCTATCTATCTATCTATCTATCTTCTTCTGCGTTCGTTCTCAATCTCCCGCTACCATGTCCTGAACAGGGATTTGCAAATAGCAGGACTGCGATATTTTCACCTTATGGTCCAACACATCCGTCTTCAGCAGATCTATCTATCTATCTATCTATCTATCTATCTATCTATCTATCTATCTATCTATCTATCTATCTATCTATCTATCTATCTATCTTCTTCTTCTGCGTTCGTTCTCAATCTCCCGCTACCATGTCCTGAACAGGGATTTGCAAATAGCAGGACTGCGATATTTTCACCTTATGGTCCAACACATCCGTCTTCAGCAGATCTATCTATCTATCTATCTATCTATCTATCTATCTATCTATCTATCTATCTATCTATCTATCTATCTATCTATCTTCTTCTTCTGCGTTCGTTCTCAATCTCCCGCTACCATGTCCTGAACAGGGATTTGCAAATAGCAGGACTGCGATATTTTCACCTTATGGTCCAACACATCCGTCTTCAGCAGATCTATCTATCTATCTATCTATCTATCTATCTATCTATCTATCTATCTATCTATCTATCTTCTTCTGCGTTCGTTCTCAATCTCCCGCTACCATGTCCTGAACAGGGATTTGCAAATAGCAGGACTGCGATATTTTCACCTTATGGTCCAACACATCCGTCTTCAGCAGATCTATCTATCTATCTATCTATCTATTTATCTATCTATCTATCTATCTATCTATCTATCTATCTATCTATCTATCTATCTATCTATCTATCTATCTATCTATCTATCTATCTATCTATCTTCTTCTTCTGCGTTCGTTCTCAATCTCCCGCTACCATGTCCTGAACAGGGATTTGCAAATAGCAGGACTGCGATATTTTCACCTTACGGTCCAATTCCAACACATCCGTCTTCAGCAGATCTATCTATCTATCTATCTATCTATCTATCTATCTATCTATCTATCTATCTATCTATCTATCTATCTATCTATCTATCTATCTATCTTTCTATCTATCTATCTAGGTGACTTTTCTCACCAGGTGACTTTTCTCACCAATTTTGTGACTTTTCTCACCAACTCTGTGACTTTTCTCACCAACTCTGTGACTTTTCTCACCAACTCTGTGACTTTTCTCACCAACTCTGTGACTTTTCTCACCAACTCTGTGACTTTTCTCACCAACTCTGTGACTTTTCTCACCAACTCTGTGACTTTTCTCACCAACTCTGTGACTTTTCTCTCACCAACTCTGTGACTTTGCCATTTCTATGCAATAATTTATGTTGCAAAATCACTTGCTTCTTAAGCCATTTCACTGACACTGAATTATTTTCATTCACAAACTCTGTTTGTTTTGAGATCCCAATAGCTTTCAAAAATAATCATCACAAGTCCTGTTCATTTTGCTGATTTGTCGTGATGTGTCTTGTTCATTTTGCTGATTTGTCGTGATGTGTCTTGTTCATTTTGCTAATTTGTCGTGATGTGTCTTGTTCATTTTGCTGATTTGTCGTGATGTGTCTTGTTCATTTTGCTGATTTGTCGTGATGTGTCTTGTTCATTTTGCTGATTTGTCGTGATGTGTCTTGTTCATTTTGCTGATTTGTCGTGATGTGTCCTGTTCATTTTGCTGATTTGTCGTGATGTGTCCTGTTCATTTTGCTGATTTGTCGTGATGTGTCTTGTTCATTTTGCTGATTTGTCGTGATGTGTCTTGTTCATTTTGCTGATTTGTCGTGATGTGTCTTGTTCATTTTGCTGATTTGTCGTGATGTGTCTTGTTCATTTTGCTGATTTGTCGTGATGTGTCTTGTTCATTTTGCTGATTTGTCGTGATGTGTCTTGCTCATTTTGCTGATTTGTCGTGATGTGTCTTGTTCATTTTGCTGATTTGTCGTGATGTGTCTTGTTCATTTTGCTGATTTGTCGTGATGTGTCTTGTTCATTTTACTGAGAGTCACTGCTAAATTTGAAAGTTGTTTGCCACAGATGACGAATAATGAAATAGGACACCCTGGATCATCAGTCCATATAAAGCCCATTCATAAGTAACATTTCCTGTTAAGACAAACCTTATGAATGCCTTATGTTGCACTAATGCAGTGACAGTTGTTAGGAGTTTGCAATTCTCCTTCACTAGCCTCTTCAGAATTGCCTGGATGTTTCTTCTTCAAAAATTGCCACATTGTGTGGTCAGACATTCTGTAAAATAAAGTACACTGGATCAATAAAGGCAAAGTGAAGAAATAGCTATGGGAAGGGGATGGAGAGAGAGAGAGACCACATATACAAACTTCTCATAAACTAACCAAAATGTTCATAAATATACTCAACCTTTTAAAATTCATATAACCAGATAATATTTCTAAATGATGGCTTCAGTTGACTAAATAATGTGGGAGAAATAATTTTATATATTTATCTGTCTGTCTATCTTCCTATCTGTCTGTCTGTTTGTCTGTTTACCTGTCTGTCTGTCTGTCTAATCTATCTTCTTCTTCTTCATCGATCAACTGATGCTATGCTTCTAGTCCAGTGAGGTTCATGAAGGAGACTGCGCATTTCATGTCTTTGCCATTCCCCCATAGTTTTTCGAGCATGGTCACTTCCCCAGGCCAGACTACCTCTCTTTGGCCTGCATAGGTAGAGCAGTCCTGCGGTATATGTTTTGGTGCTCCACAATCGCACGTGGCAGTGTCTCTGAGACCCATTCTGTGGAGGTGGGCCTTGAGTCTACAATGTCCAGTTCTGAGTCTGAAGATCATTGTCTGCCCATCTCTGCCAAGTTTGTCTATGCTGTCATTTTCCAACTTGTATTCTTTGTGCTGGTCTCTCCATTCTGTCGTCATGGATCGTTTGGTGAGTGTCTTTGCTTTGAATCTATCAATCTTGAATGATGCGTTTCACCAAAAAGGGTAGTGGTGCAGTGGGTTCCATCCCACTGCAATATCCAAGGCAACGAGGAGGCAGACAGACTGGCAAAAGAAGGTGCAAAATTACCACAACCAGATACTAGAATGACATACGAAGAGTCAAAACGGCTTATTAGAGCTAGATACATTACCAAATGGGAAACCGAACATACTGGCTACACAAAAAACGATGCCTATTACCAGTTGAACAGAAGAGAGCAGGTCGTGGTCTTCAGACTTCGCACTGGCCACAATAGACTGAGGTACCACCTATTCAACAAATTGAAGATAGGTGGCACTGACGAATGCTCGTGTGGTACAGGGAAAATGACCGCTGAACATTTGCTGCAAAACTGCCCGACATACGAGGATCAGAGAGAGCAGATGTGGCCATCACCAGCGGCAACACTAGACAAGCTCTATGGCAGTGTCGACAGCCTCAGGATGACAGCTGCTTTTTTCTGAAAAATAATGGTTGCTGTCTGACTGCGTACGATGAAGAAGAAGAAGATGATGCGTTTGGAAAGAGCAGCTGTTTAACATACCATATTCAAATTTGTTGAGAAATCATTTGGGCTATGCTTGTTAGAGGGAAGGAGTTACAAATGTGAGGAATACAAACCATTTGCCCCTGAAATAACCATGTAGTGCGTAGGATAGTTTATATTTTACCCTCGATAAAACAAAACATCCTAGGGACCATGGTTTTGAACTCCGAACCGATGTTCCTTTAGTCAAGAGGCTAGCCTTCAAGCTGTTGAGCCACCCTCTACTTATTTACTAAACTTACTCTCATCACTTTCTCCAGTAAGAGGATTTGGCTAGCACTGCCGATGATCACTGTGTGAAGTCTACGTCACAACATTTATGTGTTGGTTCGAGAGGGGGGCAGGGGTCTGTGTCACTTGGTTATACATGGTGCTTTGCCAGCCCCATGCCACTAACTGTATGCATCTTTGGGTGAGGTGGTCCTATTATTTCGTCTTATGGATCAATCCAATGGATCATTTGAAATGAGAAATATCTCTTTAGTAACACTTGGTTCCTGTTAGGGGGAGAGTTTTAGAACTTCAGCAATTGAATGATGCAGATGACTTATGTGGTAGCCATTAGAGTCAAATTACTGCTGGCGTTAAGGGATATCTGTTGATCTCACAACAGCCATTACCCATCAGCATGGGAAAACAAGTCATTACCCATCAGCATGGGAAAACAACAGCCATTACCCATCAGCATGGGAAAACAACAGCCATTACCCACTAACCTGGTCCAACAACAGCCATTACCCATCATCATGGGAAAACAACAGTCATTACCCATCAGCATGGGAAAACAACAGCCATTACCCACTAACCTGGTCCAACACAGGCATTACCCACTAACCTGGTCCCAGAACAGGCATTACCCACTAACCTGGTCCCAGAACAGTCATTACCTACTAACCTGGTCCCAGAACAGTCATTACCCACTAACCTGGTCCAACACAGTCATTACCAACTAACCTGGTCCCAGAACAGTCATTACCCACTAACCTGGTCCCAGAACAGGCATTACCCACTAACCTGGTCCCAGAACAGTCATTACCTACTAACCTGGTCCCAGAACAGTCATTATCCACTAACCTGGTCCAACACAGTCATTATCCACTAACCTGGTCCAACACAGTCATTACCCACTAACCTGGTCCAACACAGTCATTACCCACTAACCTGGTCCAACACAGTCATTACCCACTAACCTGGTCCAACACAGTCATTACCCACTAATATAGTACCACCACAGTCATTACCCACTAACCTGGTCCCACAACAGTCATTATCCACTAACCTGGTCCCACAACAGTCAGTACCCACAAATTCCTGTTTTGAGACATCTTCTTTAGTTCCGTCCATATAACTTTTGTTTCTTGTTCTGCTGCTCTCTGCCAAGTGTAGTTTCTTGTCTTCTGTTCTTTACCAGGTTTAGCTTTCTTTTTTACTATTCTTTGTCAGATATGATTTTGTTTCTACATATCCTGTAATCATACATATGAGCAAATAAACCCAAGTCAATTGGTTGTAAGGCAAGATATCCCTCTATATTCATGATGTCAGGTACTATGTAGCAACTTACTGTCTGTCCTTAACCTTCTGCTGTGTTGGTCCTTTGATGTTATTAATATATGAGTATGTAATGATTTTCCTAAATATGACTTTGGCAATGTCTGTTGAATCAGTTAGATGGAATCACTAGCCAAGAAGGGCCTAGAACAACAAAGAACATGAACACGCTGCACATCTTCTTAACAGGTCGAGGCTGTAATTGGGTCAGCCATGTTCTAAGGAACATAACCGGAAATTATCACCCTAACTGTCAGTCAGACCTTGAAATCCTGAGGGGATGTGAATGACAGGCCAACCAAGAATAATTTGGCAAAGAACAATAGAAGGTCAACCTAGAGCAACTTGGCAAAGAACAATAGAAGTTGAAATGATAACTCTGAAGCAGAGCTGGGGTACGGTATACAATATGTTGGATGAAGTAGCGGGAGTTTGTTGCCCTTAAAGATGCCATCACATGAAATCACTCATCATTTAGCTTGCTAAAAGAATGAAAAAGAAGATTGTGTGACTATCAAGGAGCATTGCCCGCTACAAACTTGTGAATGTCCTGGTGCATTGTTTAGTATTGTTACATGATGGGGTAAACACTTTGAATATGCTATAACTATCTCTTCCGTATCATTCGATTTGTATTCTTGGTTCAGACACACATTTATGACACCATTTTGAACATGTTCACATTTATTGGCATGATTAAACCAGATTTTGGTTATAAAGTTGACAATTATTTGCATTTGACTTCAGTTTTTGTTTTCTTCAAAATATTGATATGCTTTGATACAGGGATATAGCTCAAGTACTGTGGCATGGTGTGGATCACTCTTGTGGCCTGCTCTCTTTCTGTTCACTGTATTCTTAGTTCTTAGTCGACCTGCACTTCTACAAGGGCAGATGCCCCTGTGCAGGTCCCAGCTCTGGTAGGAGCTGGATGTAGTTGGGAGAAGGATTTCCTGCTTAGCGGACTAGGCTCGAGCAGCTCAATACTCTACTGTGTTGGGACAATCACATACTGAGGGTGGTTAACCGATGTGCGAGTTCATCTTAATCTACTCAAACACTAGAGCAAAGTAGACTGGCAGCCTGTTAGACGCCATCTATGCTGCTCTAACCAAACCCCCTACCCATGGCCGGTGTAATACCAGGTCACAGTTAGTCACCTCTTACAACATGGTCTATGTGGGGCAGTGGCGTTAATCTTGTCCTTGTCACACACAAAGAGCCCGCCGGACCACTCTGTAAATGAGAAGTATTGAGTTCCTGTGTGTGGATCATTCTCCTGGCCCTCTGTTATTCTCTTCTTTATATGTTTTCAATGTACGGATGTGAAACGTGGACCATCACACAGACACTTAAGAACAGGATTGACTCTTTTGACCAGAAATGCTACAGAAGGGTGCCCAAAATACCATGGGTGGCGCAACGCAAAAATGGAGATATACTAAAAGAGCTTAACATAGACGAACATTGGTTGGTAAACAACATCTATCCAGAAAACTGAAATATTTTGGTCACATCAAACGTCATAATGGCCTAGAGAGAACAATATGGGAGGGTATGGTTCCTGGAAGGCGGGGCAGAGGCAGACCAGAAGCAGATAGACACAAGACATCACGGAGGTCCTGAAGATGACAGCGACAGAGGCAGGCATTCTGGCCAGAGATCGAGAGTCTTACAGATCGGCTGTTGTGAGAGCGACGTTCTGGCCAGAGATCGAGTCTTACAGATCGGCTGTTGTGAGAGCGACGTTCTGGCCAGAGATCGAGTCTTACAGATCGGCTGTTGTGAGAGCGACGTTCTGGCCAGAGATCGAGAGTCTTAGAGATCTGCTGTTGTAAGAGCGACGTTCTGGCCAGAGATCGAGAGTCTTACAGATCGGCTGTTGTAAGAGCGACGTTCTACAAAGGACAAGCTACATGATGATGATGAAGTAGCAGGATGTTGTCCAGAGAACGGAATGTGTTTGTGTCGTAGTTTACAGGTTGACTGCAGTATTTTCCCCTTTCGGTCCAACACATCAGACTTCAGCATGGCCTATTTTGGTACTGGGTCGACCTTCCCTTTTTGATCCCTTTTCCTTAGCCTGTCTGCCCTGTTGCAGACTGTTGTCCAGGATCACAGCATGGGGGCTGAGAAGGGTCTTGGCATCTCTGACTCGCTAACCCTGGCGCTAGCAGTCAGCATTGGGTCGCTGACCGCTGCAGCTCATGCACTGCACAGCATCTTAATCCCTTCTCTATAGATAAGAAGTATTCAGTCACTTGGTGGGGATCATTACTATGACCCATTCTCTTTCTCTTCTATATATTTGGTAAGAACAACATCAAACCCCATACAGCCAATTAGCACTACACTCTCTCCCACTTCCTGGTATGCACACTCCCAAAACGCTGAAAGAAAAAAATAGAAGAGGTCATGGAAAAGGAACGCAGACAGATCTGGAGAGAAGACGCCTTACACAAGAATACATGGACGCTAATTATCGATCATTCAGGTGGACACATGCCAATACACATGGATCAGCTATTAATGCCACCAAGGTCAGAGGAATAGCTGTGGAGGTCAGACAGGTGGGCTTATGTCTATACAGATTGCTTGACTACAAATGCCACCAAGGTCGGAGGAGCTGTGGAGATCAGACAGAAAAACGTGGAAAATGTAAACCGCTCCATAGCAACAGGCAAGTTCTTTAGCAACTTAAAAACCGAAATAGAAACGCTTAAGGACACAGAAGAAATGTTCCTACAATACGAGATTCATATACACGGGAAGATCGTGATACTGATTGACACCGTCAGCCACAACAGCCCTCGAATCGTACAAGAACACTGAGCTAAATGAATTGAGGGCAGACTTGACGGAAGGTTCCAGAAGGCAGTGAGTCAGTGGATACCATCACAATGTAACATGAAGGGAAACAATGGCGTCGACAGTTCAGCTAAAGAAGAAGTAAATCTGATACAGGAAGAATTGCTGGTTAACTACGAAGACGCAAAAGCCATACTTAAAGGGCAATGCAGCGTGAAATGGCAGGAATAACAATCCAAACAAAACACAGGTGATGGATATCGTTCAGAAAAGGTCAAGTTATCGTACTTCGTCTCTAAACTGGCCACAACAGAATGAGACGCCAGATTTACACCACATTCTTAGTTATCACCAGACTATGTTACTGTGGCATGACAGCCATGACAGTAGCACACGTACTTCAGCACTGTCACCAGCATGCAGATTTTAGAGTATGACCAACGCTGACTCCCCTCGAGGAGAAACTGTGCAGTGGTAGTGAGACCCTAACTAGACATTCTTCTTCCTCATTAGTCTCCAGACCTCGACTTCAATTGTCCAGCGAAGACAGCAGTCGACTTGAGGCTCCGTGCACTTCCGTACAGCTTCTCGTGGAAGGACACTGACTGTTGCTAAATGCTAAACTAGTGAGGCAAACACGTATTTTACGGCGTGGGCTAGTGATTAAAGTGACACGGCTCACAATCCGAAGGTGCTGGGTTCGATCCCCATCACAGCACCGGCCGTTACCCCTGGGAAGCAAAACCTTAGAAAATGCTAGAGGAAGCAGGCCCTTATATAAAATGCATGCTGAAGTCAGATGCACTAGGCCGACAGGCGCAAAATAAAAACCACAGTGCAACGCACACCGCCTTGGGGAATAGAGAAATAAGGCGAACGCAAAAAACAACAAAACACGTAAAATTAAAATTAAAATTGACCTTATTGTATATGTATAACAAGACATCAGACTTTATTGAAGAATCCGGAATCTCGTCTAAATGAACAATTATCACAGAAGTAGTGAAAGGGTGGGTGAGTAATATTTAGTCACTTGATGTGTATCATTCGAGTGGCCCTACTATGCCAGTTATCTGTTTCTTCTCTATACATAAGGAACACCTCTATCATGTTTGCCGCCCGAGGCTGACCGATTCACCGCCTACTGAAGTGATTGTCTCAACGATATAAAATAGTTCCACATTACTGCGCTGACAACAAACATCATCTGTAGGATCTGTCAACAAATTAGAACATGACTTGTAAGTCAGCTGATGTGTCACAATGTATCTTTCAATCAATTAAAACTGTTGAGGTTCATGTCAAGCATAGTTCTTCAACAAATACGCGCCAAATCCTCCTGACACGAGCCATCCCCACCTAGAGTCTTGTTTCCTTTCTTCAGCGAGCTCGAAGGTTTCAGCTCTCCTCTTCGATTGTGTGTTGGTCTCTCTCTCTCTCTTTCTCTCTCTCTCTCCATCTCTCTCTCTCTCTCTCTCTTTACATCTCTTACCTGGGGGATTCTAGAACAGAGGCTGCCTTGTAACAATATCAGTTGTTTTTCCTTAATATGTCTTCTCCACACCTTCTCAAAAAATAGTCGGAGATAGAGAGAGAGAGTGAGAGAGAGATAGAGAGAGAGTGAGAGAGAGTGAGAGTGAGAGAGAGAGTGAGAGAGAGTGAGAGAGAGAGTGAGAGAGAGTGAGAGAGAGAGAGAGAGAGTGAGAGAGAGAGAGAGAGTGAGAGTGAGAGAGAGTGAGAGTGAGAGAGAGAGAGTGAGAGAGAGTGAGAGAGAGATAGAGAGAGAGTGAGAGAGATAGAGAGAGAGAGAGAGTGAGAGAGAGAGAGAGTGAGTGAGAGAGAGTGAGAGAGAGAGAGTGAGAGAGAGAGTGAGAGTGAGAGAGAGAGATTCCGTTACTTTTTTACATTTAAAATAAATGTATTCTCTCCAAATAATTCAAAATTCATTAATTACCGAATGGGAACAAAAGCAACAGCCAGTAAACATATCAGGGAAACAATTCCTTGAAAAAACATACAAGCATCATATCTGGAAGGTAAATGTGTCAAATACAGTCCTTAAGAACATGTTCAACTAACACTTGTAACAACACGCAGTAAACTCCAACTGTTTGCTCGTTTATATAGATCAGAGCTCTTCAACCTGGGTGCTAGCTCCCACTAGGGGGCGACTTGGGCTCTCGGGTGTGCGCTACAAGAATAATTACATTCTGTATTTTAAATATATTAAAATTACAATATAGAAGCTACACAATCTGAGAAAACTATGGCGGAATACCAGCAAACCAACAAAAGCGAGCATTTTATGAACCTGTTTTTCCTGTAATAGCACACGGCTGCAAAACATGGGCAGTTACCCAAATATTTATGTTTCTGTTTCTAAGAATCGACGTCACTGCACTCCGGGCATATCCATAGGTGTTCAGTCTCTCTCATCAAATTGCGTAAGGTATGGATGCTGATGGTCCCTGTAGCTCGCTGGTTGTACTCTCCTGCTCTGTCCTCTCATGCGCCATACTCCGCTCGAGCCTCGTTTGATGTAGAAACCTTGCAGTCTGGAAATTGCTGCTTCAGCTATTGCTGTGTCCTCATCCAGCAGGCGGCCATTGATTGATTTGAAAATGTCACTTATACATATGAAAAAAGAGAATCTAGTCCTTCGATTATAAATATTATAGGAAGGACCTCACAATACCATGGACCAAAAGAAAGAAGAAATCATACATTCGACAAGATTTAGCCACAGAGGAGAACTGGTTTATAAATTCCCCCATGAACAGAAAATGTAAATATTGCTACCACATCAAAAGACACAAAGGTATTGGAAGAACGGTAATGAAAGTTGTGGTGGTGGGCAAGAAAGGTATTCCAACTTAACTGACTGCGGGTCTACTTCGCTCTAGTGTTTGATTCTATTAAGATGGACTCGCCCATCAGTTAAAACACCCTCCAAGAAACTGGTTGTATACAAACTCTGTATAGTCTTTTAAACCAGTATAAAGACGTTAAGTTAAGTTGCACAGGGATCTGAACAAGTTTTGATTGAAAACAACAGTGTGTGCTATTGGCCTACATCTTCTTCTACCATGGGGCCTACAATTTACCTGCAATTGATCTCTTGAGCAAACATGGGATTAGCATTGTCTCATTTTTCCCCCTCTTGTAAATGGTTGCGAAAAATATTTAGAGTTACCGCCCTTTGATTATAAAATGTCAGTTCTGAGGACCTCGCAATGGTGACGTCATACATGATAAAAATGATCACAGATTAATCACTTCACGCAATATGAGAGTTATCTGTGCCTAGCGAGTTGGAGATCAGCACTGTGATCCCCATAGTAGTGAGCTTACTGAGAAGTCTCGCATTAAGACCTTGAGCCCCCTTCTCCAATACACCTCGAGATGTGAGGAAAGCCACTGTAACACGACACCAAAGAAAGTCGTCAATTTTCTACAAAACTGCATGTCATATCAAAATGATTTTTCGCATTAAATCTTAGAATATCCATGACGTTAAGTAAATATTTTGTTCTCAAATAAATTTCATGTATTTTGAAAAAATGTATTTATCACTGAATTGGATATAATTTTAACATATTTACGGTACACAGTCGTGCTGTTTTAAAAATAGATGTTTTAACATTAAAATAAGCTGAGTTAATAACAAATTCCTGATTATCCCATGCCACAATTAGACACTTTGTCGAGTGCGGAAAACAGCCACGGTCATTTATGCGAAACTGTCGTTCAATTATAGGTGTTTCCCAATATTATAGTTTGTGGGGTAGTTGTTGTGATATATGGTTGCTTTAACAAAAAGTTTCATCGATATCAATTTCAAAATGAGTTTGAAGTGTAAATTTATAACAATGCAGATGGTTACTGTTTTACTTTACAAGTTTTTCCGCAGGGAATCTAAGATGGGTCATTTATATTGCAATATTAATGACCCTGAGAAACAAACGCAATTGGCGATCAGTCTGGATTGACCATCATTTTACCGTTGTATTAGCCAGTCCTCATAGTGCACTCATATCAAGCAAGGTTTAAGGGGGCTAGTGGTTAAGTGACACGGCTCACAACGGAAGGTGCTGGGCTCACTCCTCATCACATATCCGGCTGTTACCCAAGGAAAACAAACCCTTAGAAAATGCAGGAGGAAGCAGACCGTTACATAAAATGCTTGCTGAAGTTGGATGCACTGAGCTGACATGCGCAAAAATAAAAACATTGTTCATCGCACACCGACTTGTTGTGGAATTGAGAAATAAGGCGAGCGCAAATATATATAAATACATATATATATATATATCAAACAAGGTAGAAAAAGGAAATTTGACGATTTCAACAGAGATGTCAAAAAACGGTAGATTTTTAAACTGTTGACTAAAAATTAACTTGTTACTCTCCGAAAACTAAAAATAACATTGCAATCAAACTGCAGTATGAAATTTCCATAAGTACTCTTTGGAAAATTGCAAGAGTCGCCGGCTCTACATTCAGGAAAACTTAATGCAGCAGGAATATTATGTGTGAAAAGCCACATTTTATTGCTGCCAGAAGCAAATACACGAGACAGATAAGTGAATGGCGTAGGCAATGCTATGATATTGTTTACTTGGACGAATTTTGGGTCAATGCTTACCACCACACCTATGGTAAAGAATGGCAATCAGTTGGCGGGGAACAGAAAAGACTCATTCCAAGCAGCAAAGGGCAGCGCATTCTACTAACGTATGCCGGAAGCAGTGAAAATGGACGTTTCCATGGAGCTTAACTTATTTTCCAATCAAAAAGTACCGACGGTAAAGACTACTACACTGAAAGTACTGAGGGTAAAGACTGCCACACTGAAAGTACCGATGGTAAAGACTACCACACTGAAAGTACCGACTGTAGAGACTACCACACTGAAAGTACCGACGGTAAAGACTGTCACACTGAAAGTACCGACGGTAAAGACTACCACACTGAAAGTACAGACGGTAAAGACTACCACACTGAAAGTACCGACGGTAAAGACTACCACACTGAAAGTACCGACGGTAAAGACTACCACACTGAAAGTACCGACGGTAGAGACTGCCACACTGAAATGAATGGACACATTTTCAGGCACTGGTTGACGAATGATCTACTTCCAATTCTGGATAGACCGTCATGTCTAGTAATGGATGATGCATCCTATCACAATGCAGTATCAGAGGAAGACAGTGCCAACTGCATCAAATACAAAAGCTCAAATTATGACAGTCTAGCTAAGGAAAAAGTGAATCTTGACGAGTATGATCACACCTCTCTGCGACTACCTGCATATCATGCGATATAAACTGTATATAGGTTGTGTGGACTAAAATGAAAGCACAAGTTGTCGAAAGTGACAGGACATTAAAAATGTGTGGTATTGAAGTGCTGACACGTGAGTACTTTTCAAAGATAGACATTCAGTTCTGGAAGAAGTGTGTTGAACATGTGCTACGGGAAGAAAAACATTACTGGCAACGAGATGAATTACAATTTGTCGATAGACAGACACACACAATAGACGTAACAATTATCAGCCTCTTTGAATCGACAGATTCGGAGTGATTAATATAATCTTTTGTGGACATACTGATTAGCAGACTTGCATGAATAAGTGTTTGTTTATCAGAACAATTAAGTGTTCATACAACGACAACAAATACATTTGAATATTCAAATGATTTAAGCAACATAAAATTAGTTGCGCATTTGATACAATGTTGGGGTCTAATGGTGACCGAAGGGCTGTACTAACTGTTGCAAATTGGTGCAATTTTTACGATTGTACATAAAGGGCAACACAAACAATCAATTGATCTATCAAGCCGTTAAAGAGATACACATTTGAACATAATTCTACGAGAAAGTAATCTGTGTACTGTAAAATCTAAAATTTAATTCCATTTCTTTGCAATGGTCCTAAAAGATCAAAGGAATTCGCCGATGTGCTAAATTCTTAACATTTATGGAATAAATAATATCAATGTTTTAGCGTCATGGATTTTACAAAGCTGCATGCGAAAAGTCATTTGGATATGACATGCAGTTTTGTAGAAAATTGCTTTGAATCTTGTTGATGAATTAAAATGATTACTACTGCCAGATAACAACAACTGCTAAAACAATTCAACTACCAAACATTTCAACTGCGCCCCAGGGCAAGCGTGCGACCCTTGAAATGGAATCAGGACAATCCAACCACTCAGTGGGCAACGGATCTGACTGGTTATCAACAGTCCTAATTATCGTCGTTTACGGTTGCGTTTGTCTGTCACACTGTACCTTATTATTCTTTGCGTCCAACCTATCAATCGCCACGTAGATGAAGCGATGCATAGTACGGGACCCTAGAATACCTCGGTCCACCTTCATCCGCACGCTAGGGATGTGAGGAAAGCTACTGTAACTCGCCACGTAACAATATTTTTAGGTCACACGAAAGGGTAATCATATGCATCGTGGGCATTAAACAACAACACCGATACCGCACCATCGCTCGCCAGAAGGTCAGGTTTTAAATAATTGTGCTAATGTAAATAGAAACAGTGTTTTTCATTAAAATCATGCCAAAGACAGATTCCTGACGTCACGAGAGCGATAAACCAATTATATGGTATTTAATATTTTCAGAGCGTGACAATCTTTGAATCACAGTTTTTCGTTCCAATCTCGCTCGCTGAAAATGTATGTTCCCTGAAAAGTGTGGGATTAAAAACATTTATGTTTTTTAAATATTATTTGTAAAACCACTTTTTGGGGGAACATATAATTGATTTCTGAGTTTTATAAATGAATTTAGGTATACAGTGACTATTTCACTCAAATAATTTTTCATTTTTTTGAGTGATATGACACGTGTTTCTAATAATTGAGTGTTGATACATTTGATAAAAATCAAGCATTTTAAGAGGCTTGTCATAAGTCTTTATCCTGACTATGAAGGAGTAAGGGGAGAAAGTTTATATTTGGCACATATGTAGCTCATTCAATTTGTACTGGATTTGAGAAGTATGAATTTCTCTCCTCGACGGGTTTACCCGGTATGGTACATGGCACAGCACATCTTATTGACCGGATCTGCTTCTCTAACGGTTTGTAGAAACAATGGAGAAATCAGAGGCCAGAACTGTGATACAATTCTTGATGTTGCAGGGAAAAACACCTACAGAATTACACAGGGAGATGGAACCAGTGTTAGAGGAATTCTGTCCTTCGTATACTTTTGTAAAAAAACTGGTGTAGGTGGTTTAAGTGTGGTCGTTCTCACACAGCTGATCTACCAAGATCAGGAAGACCATCCTCAGAGTGGAGCGATGAAAAAGCTGCAAAAGTGAAGAAAATCATTGACCAGGATAGGAAAATAACAATTGCAGAGATATCTAGGTCAGCAAAACTGAATGAAGGTACAGTTTTTATAATTTTCCACAACAGACTGAACATGAGAAAAGTGTGTGCCCACTGGGTCCCGCGTCTGCTGACATGTGAACAAAAATAAATAAGGGTTGATTGATGTGACGAGTTAGTTGCTCAAAATGTGTTAGTCGAAAAGCATGTTGCCGACCATAGTGACAGTAGAAGAGACCTTGGTTCACCATTATGACCCAGAATTTCAAATTTCCAGCATGCAGTGGAAAACCCCGGGCTCACCAACACATGTCAAGCCAAGAGCACAAAAATCTGCAAGAAAAGTGATGCTGACTGTTTTTTGGTACATCAAAGGTGTCATATTGAAAGATTACCTGCCTCATGCAACACGGTTAATGGGCAATATTATAAAGATCTCCTTACCAAACTAAGAAAGACTGTGACTAGAAAACGAGGGATAGCGCGCACTCAAATTCTGCTTTTGCTTCAAGACAACACGAGCCGTCCCATAAAGCAAGGCTTGTGCTGCAAACAGCCAACGATTTGAATATTGAAATTTTTCCGCACCCACCATGTTCTCCGGATTTAACTCCATCATAATTTGTTCTTTTCCAAAACTTACAAAAACAGCTGACAAGGAAAACCCCTTTGACAGTGACGAAGATGTCATACTGGCTTGTGATAACTGGTTTAGTTCGAAAAATAGATTACTTTATTCTGGTATTTTCAAGGTGACAGAGATGGCAGAAATGTAAAAATTCAGGTGGTGGCTACAATGAGAAGGAATAAGCACTCTGGCAAATTTCAACCTTCCCCTCCTACTACCTCGTGGTCAGGGTAAAGACTTATGACAAGCATCTTGTATCATTTATTTGAACTTGTTGCCATACACGGTAAGCTCAAGGTCGACCTCACCGAAGAAAGGATGAACACCTGAAAGTTTTTGTCTAACCAATTTATAAACTTCACACATAAATACAGCAAATACTGCAGAAAATGGTTATGATCATTGATGCTACAGGAAAATGTATGAATCATCGGGTCGTTAGTTCGAATCTCGCTTGAGGGAGCTCTGACTTCTCTCCAAGTTGTGTGATTGTTGTTGTTGTTGTGGAATGTCCACGAAAAGTAAATTTACTCTTTTGTGCAACCTAAAAAGGGGCGTAAGATGGCAGGTCTCAGTAGCTTTCCTCACATCCCGAGCCTGCTGACAATGGTAGACCGGGATCTTTCAGGCTGCTGTACTGTGCATAGTTTTATCTACATTATGCTCACTACTACAGAGATTACTTCGATCCTCACCTCGCTTGTCAGACTGACATGGTCTGTTTCCAGAGAGAACTGCGTGGAAGTGATATCGGGTCTTGGTAGCATGTTTACCTGACCCTGACTAACATTGTCTGATCAGTATGTTTACCTGACCCTGACTAACATTGTCGGATCAGTATGTTTACCTGACCCTGACTAACATTGTCGGATCAGTATGTTTACCTGACCCTGACTAACATTGTCTGATCAGTATGTTTACCTGACCCTGACTTACAATGTCTGATCAGTAAGTTTCACCTGACCAGACGTTTTTTTCTCCTCTCCCAAAGTTGTGTGATAAAATTCTTCTAAATATATATTCATTGACATCTAAATACGTCCGTCATTATAAACGGGTTATTGTCAGTCAGTCTAAGAAACATTTGGTTAATATTCTTCCCACTCATTACTCACATATATTAGCATCGCGTGATTTATATTTCAGAAATGTCGATAGATAGACATGCACAATAGACAAAAATACCAAGTGAACCAATAACTGATAACAAAAGTGATCTGAACATAAAGAAGGACCACCGTGTCACACTTGACATTGATATTAGTCTTCAGACTTGACACATCACGACAAGTGGACTGAGAGAAGTCCGTCCTAATGTGTCGTTGTCGCTGGACAATATTGAGTAGGACGTCATGGATGAAATGGGAAGTGAAACTTGTGGAGAAAAACAATACTTGGTTGGAAGCTATTAATTATATCAGTCATTGTCCGACTTGGTGATCCCAGTAGGACCAGCATGTCACATAGGCTTAGTTGGTCATCTATAGCACGCATGTCACATAGGCTTAGTTGGTCATTTATAGCTGACATGTCACATAGGCTTAGTAGGTCATCTATAGCAGACATGTCACATAGGCTTAGTTGGTCATCTATAGCAGACATGTCACATAGGCTTAGTTCGTCATCTATAGCAGACATGTCACATAGGCTTAGTTGGTCATCTATAGCAGGCATGTCACATAGACTTAGTTGGTCATCTATAGCAGACATGTCACATAGGCTTAGTTCGTCATCTATAGCAGACATGTCACATAGGCTTAGTTGGTCATCTATAGCAGGCATGTCACATAGGCTTAGTTGGTCATCTATAGCAGGCATGTCACATAGGCTTAGTTGGTCATCTATAGCAGGCATGTCACATAGGCTTAGTTGGTCATCTATAGCAGGCATGTCACATAGGCTTAGTTGGTCATCTATAGCAGACACGTCACATAGGCTTAGTTGGTCATCTATAGCAGGCATGTCAGGAAACTCCCCTGTTTCCAAATGACCTGTCTCTACAGGTTACCAAGGGGCAGCTCCCAGGATTAAGTGCAAAGTTCAAAGATATTCAAGATGGCGAGGCTCTGGAGTATCCATACGCTGCAGACTGATCAAATCACCATACCATGTTGTTTGCGTGCCCAATAACCGTCCCATTAAGCACATGTTGAACGGTGAGCTCAGGATGGGCGCAAAACTGTCGTAGGGACAGACGTAACGATATAAGGGCTCTCAGAAAGTATCTCCGAGCAGCTTCCTCACTGATGCCACCTTCTGGAAGCTGTTTGCTCCTAACCGCTCAGCCGGATGCCCTGCCATCACACATGGTGCTCGTCGGAAAGAGAATAATCACTGAGACGCATACAAATGGCAATGAATGACACTGAAAATGCAACAAAGAGCAAGTTACATGAAAGTACAGAGAGCAAGAGAGACAATTTAATGACGTCATCCCCGTATCCCCCACGCGTGGTAAATTTGCCGTGCTGAGATGTGAATTTTGTTGGTTCTTTTGTATTTGTTTCCATACCGAATTGAGCCGTGCTTGTTTTTGTTATGCCCAAAACATTAGACGCACAGTGATCGTATAGGGGGAGAGAGGGAGAGAGAGATAGTCAAAGAGAAAGACAAAGAGAAAACGTATACCATGTATGTATACATCAATTGTTCGTCCACCGTAATCGATGAGGACCACTTTGTCAACATTCACCGCTCCCACAAGTTTGTCAACATTTACTGCTCCCATGAGTTTGTCAACATTCACCGCTACCATGAGTTTGTCAACATTCACCGCTACCATGAGTTTGTCAACATTCACCACTACCATGAGTTTGTCAACATTAACCGCTACCATGAGTTTGTCAACATTCACCGCTACCACGAGTTTGTCAACATTCACCGCTACCATGAGTTTGTCAACATTCACTGCTCCAACAAGTTTGTCAACATTCACCGCTTCCATGAGTTTGTCAACATTCAATGCTTCCATCAGTTTGTCAACATTCACCGCTACCATGAGTTTGTCAACATTCACTGCTTCCACACGTTTGTCAACATTCACTGCTCCCATAAGTGTCAACATTCACCGCCTGCATGAGTTTGTCAACATTCTCTGCTTCCATGAGTTTGTCAACATTCACTGCTCCCACAAGTTTGTCAACATTCACTGCTCCCATGAGTTTGTCAACATTCACTGCTCCCATGAGTTTGTCAACATTGCCCGCTCCCACAAGTTTGTCAACATTCACTGCTCCCACAAGTTTGTCAACAGTCACCGCTCCCACAAGTTTGTCAACAAAGTTTGTCAACATTCACTGCTCCCACAAGTTTGTCTCAACATTCACTGCTCCCACAAGTTTATCAATATTCACTGCTCCCACAAGTTTGTCAACATTCACCGCTCCCACAAGTTTGTCAACATTCACTGCTCCCACAAGTTTGTCAACATTCACTTCTCCCACAAGTTTGTTAACATTCACTGCTCCCATCAGCTCGAAGATGGTTAGTATCTCTAAAGTCTGCTGTGCTAGGTACTGTCTATCGGGGTTGAAGAAGTGTCGAGCTCACTTGCGGAGATATCGTTTCTGGAAAGCCTCATTTATTCTTGATACCCCATGTCTCTTAACACTCTCGGCAATAGTGATGTGTGATTGATGACGATTCAAATACGGAATTTGTGCTTTTCATCTTTGACAATTGCGTTCGTGAAAGTATGACAAACTAACTTGCTAGTGAATTTAATTATAGGGAAGGAGAGTTACGCACTTCAGCCTCACTCTGTCGCCCTCAGCTACCCTTATTCAGTGGCAAGACACGGTCAATACGACTGAGAGCAGAAGATGATTTCTACTTTTCTTAGGGTTTTCTCCTGAAGCGTTTCCAACGATCAGGTATCACACAAAGCAGTGGTTGGGGGTTGGGGGGGGGGGGGGGACAGAAATGGAACTGAGGAGGTCACAAGCTTCTCAATAGTACATACATTTAAAAGTCGTCGTGCATGCAGGCCACAAGAAGCAGCAGTGGCATTCCAACTAAACTCTGGTGATGTACGCGAACCAAACACATATATTTCAATCATCATTGATTGACCTTCATTTCCTCTTATCATGTGTGTCGATTATCAGTTAGTTGATCGCCTCCCATGCCTTCAAGCTGTCCAATATTGTATATCTTTGTCCCCGTCTGTCTCGCAATGTCTCTCTTGTATATCTTTGTCCCCGTCTGTCTCGCATTGTCTCTCTTGTATATCTTTGTCCCCGTCTGTCTCGCATTGTCTCTCTTGTATATCTTTGTCCCCGTCTGTCTCGCAATGTCTCTCTTGTATATCTTTGTCCCCGTCTGTCTCGCAATGTCTCTCTTGTATATCTTTGTCCCCGTCTGTCTCGCATTGTCTCTCTTGTATATCTTTGTCCCCGTCTGTCTCGCATTGTCTATCTTGTATATCTTTGTCTCCGTCTGTCTCGCATTGTCTCTCTTGTATATCTTTGTTCCCGTCTGTCTCGCATTGTCTCTCTTGTATATCTTTGTCCCCGTCTGTCTCGCATTGTCTCTCTTGTATATCTTTGTCGACGTCTGTCTCGCAATGTCTCTCTTGTATATCTTTGTCCCCGTCTGTCTCGCATTGTCTCTCTTGTATATCTTTGTCCCCGTCTGTCTCGCATTGTCTGTCTTGTATATCTTTTTCCCCGTCTGTCTCGCATTGTCTCTCTTGTATATCTTTGTCCCCGTCTGTCTCGCATTGTCTCTCTTGTATATCTTTGTCCCCGTCTGTCTCGCATTGTCTCTCTTGCCCGCAAGTCTGGCCGTCGTCCCCGTGCATTTCAAACAGCCGCTTCTCATGGCCTGCTAAAACAAAGGCTGACAGAGTTTCGTTGTGTCTGTACCTCCTCAAGAACCACGTTATTAGCCTTCTTTGCAGTTCATGGAGTTTTCAATTCTTATGTGAAACCACATACCCGTTGGCTACAATGATCGTTGTACTTGCCTGCTGCTTGTCCATGATTCGCTGCCGTATATCAGTACTAGTTCCACGCAGAATCCAAGAACTCTCTTCATTAAATCCAGTGACAGGCTTCTGCTGCACGCGATTCCCTCATACTCTGGAAGATTATTTTCACCTTGGTTATTCTGTTCTTTATTTCATAAGTACATCTCCCATCAGAACTGATGTTGATACCCAGTCATTGAGTGTACTTGTTTTAGTTTCGCCTCGTTCACCTTTATACGTCATTTTTTAGATTTGTTCCTCTTAACTACTACCATTACTTTTGATTTCTTTTTATTTAAGCTGAAACCTTCATGAATCGTTGACCAGGTTTTGTAAATCTGACTCATTCTGCGCTATCAACACAGCATGATTAGCGTAACGCAAGTTATTAATGTTCTGTCCACAATTGCTATTCCAGAGATTGCCTTTGTGGATCGCACCATCAATTCTTTATCCAGAGAGATAAGATCAGAGACACACACACGCCTCACTCCCTTCATCTTGTCCAATTTCTTGGTATTATATATATATATATATATATATATATATATATATACGAGGCGTATTCACATGAAAGCGGACCAAACTGCAACAAGTGGAAATACGTTCGATACGCATGATTATGTCACTTCTGGTGTAAACAGGACACACCAACCGTCAAGTTTGCAAAATTTCATTATCCTCCGACTCATAGTTTCCTCAGCAGACATGGCGGTTGTGATACGGAATTCATCTAGAGTTGATCTGCGAGCGGTGATTCGGTTTTCTAAAAGGTGAAGGATGTCGATGAGTTGAAATTCATCGTAGAATACAGGTAGTGTATGGTTACAAAAGTGTGTCGAAGACGACAGTGAAGAACTGGACAACGATGTTTAAAAGAGGTCGTGACTTTTCTCACAATTCACGGGCCGATCACAAAATTGACACGAGAAGTGTTTCCTGGCGATCTGTGCTTATTTTACCATTCATTTCGTTCAGAAGCAAACTACCGGAAGGATGCCTCCCACGGCGTTAAATGTGATGTTACGAGCATATTGGAAGGAGGAATGTCTGTGTCTGCAATATCATGACAATTTGATGTGTCTAGATAGACTGGTTGACTGTAGTTACGCTGCTACCAGACCACTGACACTGTTCCTTACATGTCCCGCAGGGGACATCATAAATTAGCGACATGATGGCAGGATCGTAAAGTCACTCTTGCACATCTGCGAAACAGATTTCAGTCAGCAACTGTCACTGCTAGCACCATCTCTGGACTGAGAATAATAAGTTCAGCGACTGCCAGGAATCGTTTGCGCGAGCAAGGCTTGCGTGCAAGACGCCCTGCTATTCGTTCAAATCTGCTGCCACGAAAACTTGTCGCACAACTAGCCTGGACCTTACAACATCTGCGCTTAAGGAACGTTCTGTGGAACACAGTACTCTTTACTGAGGGGTGCAGGATCAACCTTCCAAGAGCCGAAGGTCACTAGAGAGTGTATCGTCTATATAGAGAGCGCTACTCCAGCAACTACATTCAAGAACGGCCTCGTGTCATGGGGGTGGAGGGATCATGATTTGGAGAGGCATCTACACCAATCATCGGACAGACCGCTCTTTCCAGCTTGCGTTACCATGGTGAGCTCGTGAGGAACCCCATCTGGCACCAGGCAATAGCACCAAGCAGTGGCACCAGGCAGTGGCACCAGGCAATGGCACCAGGCAATAGCACCAAGCAGTGGCACCAGGCAGTAGGCTTCAGCAGGACAACACCGGTCTTCGTGTTGCCAGAGGAGTTCAGGATGAACTCCAAGAGAAACATTGAAATCATGCCCTGAACAGCCATTTCCCATGACCATTGAGCATTTCTGAGACGAGTTAAAACGTCGACTTAAGCAACATCAGCATCCACCTCAGACTGTACGGCAGCTTCGTCAAGAAATCGCGCAGGAGGAGCCGAACATTCCACAGGATTGACTGAAGTGCTTTCTTTCGACCCATGAGGCGCAGATGTCATGTTGTGATCAACGCACGTGGTGGACACACGCGGTACTGAGCGTTGTCATTGAAATTTATGACCGCCATGCTCGGAGACGCTGCGGAGACATTCACACGTGACACAAACACGAGACAATCACACGTGACACGAACACGAGACAATCACGCGTGACACGAACACGAGACTATCACGAGAGACACAAACACGAGACAATCACACCTGACACAAACACGAGACAACCACACGAGACACGGACACGAAACAATCACACGTGACACGAACACGAGACAATCACACGAGACACGAACATGTCTTTCAGTTGTTTCAGTTTCGAACTTTGGAATCAAGTTTCTTCTCCCCACATTTCGTTGTTTTTGATGATAAAATAAAATTATTTGATGAAAAACATTACCTGGTAAGTAACTTTTTTCGTTGAGTGTATATATATTTAATGAGAGAGAAAGAGAAGGGGAGAGGGAGATAAGTGGAGAGAGGGAGATAAGTGGAGAGAGGGAGAGAAGTGGAGAGAAGTGGAGAGAGGGAGAGAAATGGAGAGAGGGAGAGAAATGGAGAGGGAGAGAAATGGAGAGAGGGAGAGGAGTGGAGAGAGGGAGAGAAGTGGAGAGAAGTGGAGAGAGGGAGAGAAATGGAGAGAGGGAGAGAAATGGAGAGGGAGAGAAATGGAGAGAGGGAGAGGAGTGGAGAGAGGGAGAGAAGTGGAGAGAAGTGGAGAGAGGGAGAGAAATGGAGAGAGGGAGAGAAATGAAGAGAGGGAGAGAAGTGGAGAGAGGGAGAGAAGTGGAGAGAGAGAGAGAAGTGGAGAGACGTGGAGAGAGGGAGAGAAATGGAGAGAGGGAGAGAAATGGAGAGAGGGAGAGGAGTAGAGAGAGGGAGAGAAGTGGAGAGGGAGAGAAGTGGAGAGAGGGAGAGAAGTGGAGAGAGGGAGAGAAGTGGAGAGACGTAGAGAGAGGGAGAGAAGTGGAGAGAGGGAGAGAAGTGGAGAGAGGGAGAGAAGTGGAGAGAGGGAGAGAAGTGGAGAGAGGGAGAGAAATGGAGAGAGGGAGAGAAATGGAGAGAGGGAGAGAAGTGGAGAGAGGGAGAGGAGTGGAGAGAGGGAGAGGAGTGGAGAGAGGGAGAGAGGTTGAGAAGTGGAGAGAGGGAGAGAAGTGGAGAGAGGGAGAGAAATGGAGAGAGGGAGAGAAGTGGAGAGAGGGAGAGAGGTTGAGAAGTGGAGAGAGGGAGAGAAGTGGAGAGAGGGAGAGAAGTGGAGCGGGAGAGAAGTGGAGAGAGGGAGAGAAGTGGAGAGAGGGAGAGAAGTGGAGAGAGGGAGAGAAGTGGAGAGAGGGAGAGACGTGGAGAGAGGGAGAGAAGTGGAGAGGGAGAGAAGTGGATAGAGGGAAAGAAGTGGAGAGAGGGAGAGAAGTGGAGAGATGGAGAGACGTGGAGAGAGGGAGAGACGTGGAGAGAGGGAGAGAAGTGGAGAGGGAGAGAAGTGGAGAGAGGGAGAGACGTGGAGAGAGGGAGAGAAGTGGAGAGAGGGAAAGAAGTGGAGAGAGGGATGGAAGTGGAGCGAGGGAGAGACGTGGAGAGAGGGAGAGGAGTGGAGAGAGGGAGAGACGTGGAGAGAGGGAGAGAAGTGGAGAGAGGGAGAGAGGTGGAGAGAGGGAGAGAAATGGAGAAAGGGGGAGAGGAGATGGAGAGAAGTGGTGAGATAGAGAGAAGTGGAGAGGGAGAGAAGTGGAGAGAGGTAGAGAAGTGGAGAGAGGGAGAGAAGTGGAGAGAGGGAGAGAAATGGAGAGAGGGAGAGAAGTGCATAAAGGGAGTGAAAGGCGAAATAGACACTCAAAGTGAGCAGAAACAAAATAGATGGAGCAATGTGTAGACAAATCTAGTGAAACAGCGAAATAGAGAAAGAGAGTACTAGAAAGAGAGAGAGAGAGAGAGAGAGAGAGAGAGAGACGGAATGAGAATGGTAGTGAGAGGAATGGAGAGTTAAATATTGAGACAGCTAAAAATCGAGAAGAGCGCAGTTAGAAAGGCGATACAAATTGACTAAGTGCGAGATGGAGTGAACGATTATAAAAGAAACATAGCGAGCGAGAGAGAGAGAGAGAGAGAGAGAGAGCCAGAGAGAGAGAAAGACAGATCAGACAGAAAGAAACCACAGCCAGGACACCTATGTCTCTGTCACTATATTGTTTCACATGAAAACTGCCAGGCTATAAAACAAACAACTACACCAACTGAAACACAACATAAAACAGGGCTGCACAGAAATTGAATTTAACACAAAAATATTGTGATTGAAAAAATCCGTGACATTTGAAATGGTTGAATAAAAATATGATTCCTGACGTCTTCTCTCATTTGAATTGAGCGATCGATGAGTTTGCAATGTAATCACTGTTAAAGTGTGATCGATATCAATAAAAGTGATCTTCATTTTCACTCCGATAGGAGACAGTTCCGCGTTATGCGGGTACAAAAACACGTTAATGACGGTACAGTAGCGGAGCATACTTAATTAATCGAATCTTATTAAGGTTTTGTATTTGTATTTAGCGGCAGGTCAAATAGATTGGTCGATCATTGATTGTTGTTCCACCCACTTGTCGGTTATGACTCGTTGATTCAAACTAAATTGACATTTTTCTTTGCCATGAAGTCGAGAGAATTGTTTTCGGAAGTTAGTGTTTATCGCCTTTGATTTGCTAAATGTGGCTACCACAGAACAGCTGACTGAACTATTTATTTAGCAGATTGAACGCATCTGCACTGTATAACTTGAGCATGAAGAATTGGGCACACTAGATTTAAACCAAGGTCGGGCCAGACTAAGAATGGAGCTCCAAAACCCAGGACGACAGGACATCTAAGGTCTATATCACATACCAGAAAAGACAACATGCTACCTTGCAGGAAGGTTAGGGGCAACAAAAACAAGGGAAGGTAAACCTTAATAAAACTGACAGAAAGCAGATGTACTTGGCATACAAGGTGCAACGTTTTACATGAAATCAACAGAGTGGTCAAGAATTATGTTTTTAAAGACCAGCGGGGCGGGAAGAATGTTGACTCCTATATCTCGAAGGGGCCCATCTCAAAGGACTGCCTTTCACAATACTGCCTGAAGCACACGGCTAAAGGGAGACGAATGTGGCCCGCAACTGAAGCTACATGTGTTTACACTTCTGATCCAAGCACACGGCTAAAGGGAGACGAATGTGGCCCGCAACTGAAGCTACATGTGTTTACACTTCTGATCCAAGCACACGGCTAAAGGGAGACGAATGTGGCCCGCAACTGAAGCTACATGTGTTTACACTTCTGATCCAAGCACACGGCTAAAGGGAGACGAATGTGGCCCGCAACTGAAGCTACATGTGTTTACACTTCTGATCCAAGCACACGGCTAAAGGGAGACGAATGTGGCCCGCAACTGAAGCTACATGTGTTTACACTTCTGATCCAAGCACACGGCTAAAGGGAGACGAATGTGGCCCGCAACTGAAGCTACATGTGTTTACACTTCTGATCCAAGCACACAGCTACGAGAAGGAGGATGTGACCCAATTCCTCTAGAAGAAACTACCGCAGTATTGATACAGTGTAGAAGAGAGCAGACGTTACTGGAGCATCGGGGGTTCCAGTCAAAATAAGCAAATGGTCGCAGAAGACGAATATTGAACAATGCTGCGGGTCAGTGGCGTGCCGTCAATGAAATACAGGACTAGGCTGGTCCCCAGACATTTTAGTTTTGCTATTTTGAGTTAAATTTCCAAGGGACATAAAAGAATAAAACAAAAATATTGAATAAACAGTATTCGTTTTCCTCACAATCTGTGTAATTTTTGCGCAACGATAACCCAGTTATTTGTGCCCCCAAATAATGGGCATCGTATCTTATTGGTTCTCACCGAGAAGAGGAACAGCCGAAGCAAAGCTATTCCCTCTATACAATTGGATAAATACTAGCCGCTTGACGTTCTGTCATCAGTAAATATAGTTTTAGATTATGTCTTATGAGTAGCAGCGTTGAGGTTATTAAGCTTTTGTAATTGTTTCCGTTAATGAAAGAGATCTTGTGAAGTGTTCGATTGTCAATATAGTTGTTTGACAGTGTTTCAGAGGGTGAAACATGGAAGTAGATTCTGATTTGAAAACTGTTCACTCACACCAAATATTGCCAGAGACAAAGTTAGTATATGTAGGTCAAACGGCGTAGCACGATCACGTGTCTCAATGCTGTGTTTCCGACTCGCAGTTTCGTTTGGAGCCCTCAGTTTTGAAGAAAACAGCAAGTAATAACCAAAGGTAGACCAACTCCAGACATTTCTGTTAAAATAAATATGAAAGAGTAAACACGTCATTTCAAAACAGAGTATTATACTTCTTCAAAATGGTGAACTCCATGCAAATCAAGAAACAGGCTGAATTGTTGGCCGTGTGTGATGTTCGAGACAGATCAGGGCGTGTGGAATAATACTGGCTTTTGTGATTTCAGTCATTTTCAGAAAGCAAAGATGCGTCTCGAAAAGACTCACGTACACCTATCCGCAAAAACTAAATTAAAAACTTCTTGGAAAACCAGAACATATTTTTGAAAATGTATATAAAATAAAGGGGGGGGGGGGGGTTAGGACAGAAGCGCGTAAGGGAAAGTACCTCACGGTGAGAGGCAGCCACATCCTTGATGGTCAGGATCCTATTTGGTTCCCCCACTTCTGTCTCGCTCACGTATGGCTCCTAGAGTCTGCCTGTGTACGGCAGCGCCATCCCCCGGGCAACGGCTTTTGCTGGCCGGCTAAACTACGTGAGTGAAACGACAAGAAGGGGAGTCCACCCCTGACAAGTACACACAGCTGCTGGTGGAAGAGGCGGAAGATCGACCTGTGCGACAACGACTCTAAAAGCGGGAGCTGGAAACGCCTGGTATCGGGCTAATGGCGCACCAGAGACCATAGTTGGTAAGCGGCCAGAACAACGTCCGGCAAGCAATGGCAAATTACTGGATGTAAAATGCCAAGAAACTTATGACAGTAGAGAAAAACAAAACTCAAAGATCTGATGGTGAGGCCCTCAGAAAAGGCAGATCATCGACGCCAACTGGGGAAGAGGCCGATTTCAGAGTCAGTACAAGTAATAGAGATGACGGCCTAAAGCCTGACTGCATTACAGTGGACAACTCTGAAATGGGACTAAAAACAAAACTAAGAATACGCACCTGGAACGTCAGGAGCCACGACCAGGGCAAGTTGATCATGATTGGAAGAGAAATGAAGAGAACCAAGATAGAGATTCTTGGAGTCTCTGAGCACAGATGGGCCGGTCAAGGGCACTGTACCAGCTCCTCAGGAGAAACACTTATATACTCTGGGATGGACAAGGGCGGAAAAAGCGGGGTCGGCTTTATTCTGTCAAAAAAGACGGCACCTTCACTACTCGGTTACAATCCAGTCAACGACCGAATAATTGTAATCCGACTAAAGAAACAGACTACAAGAATAATTCAAGTGTATGCACCAACATCAGCAGCAGACGATTGCGAAATGGATGATTTCTATAACACCTTGCAAGACACGATGGAAAAAAATGAAAAAAGAGATATCTTGATCCTCATTGGCGATTTCAATGCGAAAGTCGGAGAGGAAAGAGCCGAAGAGGAGAGAAGTGTTCGAGGACCTTTCGGTTTGGGACTCAGAAATGAGCGAGGAGAAAAACTGGTTGAATTCTGCACGGAAATCAACCTCTCCATTGCCAACACCTTCTTCAAACAACATCTTAGTGCAACACAGATGGAGATCAAATGTGCTGGCAACAAAAACGCTGCCAGGAGCAGACTGCGATACGGACCATGAATTACTGTTTGCAGTTTTCCAAACAAGACTACGTAGGATCAACAAAGGTTGTCAGCCAATACGCTTCGACGTATCAGCAATACCTACTGAATACAACATCAAAATAGAAAACAAATTTGAGGCGTTGCTTACGGTACAGGAAGAGATGACATCTGAGGACTTGACATCGTACGCAAGGGATATTTTGATCTTGACAGCGAAAGAAATGATTCCCAAGATGTCACACAAGACCCAGAGCTATATAACAGAGGAAACACAGAAACTCATTGCAGAAAAGCAAAAATTAAAACAAATGGGAAGTAAGGGGACCAACACAGCATATACAAACTGCGCAAGAAAAGTTAGAAGAGAAATAAGAAACGATAAAAGAAGATACATAGTAGAAACGTGTAAGGATATAGAAAACCTACAGCAACAAGGCAGAGAGAGAGATGCATTTAAGGCAATAAGAACACTGACAAGGGAGTTCCGTCCGGTTCCACATGTCATAAATGACAAAGAGGATAACACATTAACAGAAACCAAAGACATACTGAACAGACGGAGAGAGTACTGCTGAACCATGTATGGCGATAACACAAAGCGCTCAGTTACAATCCTACCAAAGGAAGAGAAAGAACCTGAACCAACATTGGAATAAGTACGCTCTGCAATTAAAAGCCTGAAAAAGGGAAAGTCTCCAGGATGCGATGATATCCCATCAGAGCTAATACAAGCAGGAGGAGAGGCATGTGCTCGAGTCTATCACAAGCTGTGTAAACAGATATGGCACAGTGCAGAGTGGCCAGAAGCATGCAAGAAATCAATTTATATTCCCCTCTCCCAAAAAGGCAACCTGAAGCTGTGCACGAACTACCGAACTATCGCGCTGATTAGCCACGCTAGCAAGATACTTTTGCGAATCCTATTAAGAAGGATAGAGAAAAGGTTTGAATCTGAAATTCACGTAGTCCAGGTAGGTTTTAGGAAAGACAGAGGGACCCGGGACCATATATTCAATTTAAGGAATATCTATGAACAATGTAGAGAGTTTAATGTAGACCTGTACACATGTTTCATTGATTACACTAAGGCCTTCGACACGGTAAAACATCAAAATCTGTGGAGAATCATCAAGGTAATGGGGTTTCCTTTGCACATAGTCCATCTCATTGAAACATTATACCAAGATCAACAAGCCGCTGTCCGAATATCTGGGCAAACATCGGATTGGTTTGCAGTACAAAAGGGAGTCCGACAGGGATGTATCCTCTCACCTTATCTGTACAACATAAATGCGGAATGTATAATGAGAAATATTCGAGAAGATGTGAACATTGAAAGTTTCGACCCATTTACGATTTGGGGGTACGAGATTCCAGAGTTACGATACGCAGATGACACAGTGATACTATCAAGAAGTGCAGAAGGGCTAGAGCAGCTACTTTCAGCCGTTAATGGACATAGTAAAGATCAAAATCTGTTCATAAACATAAATAAAACAAAGATAATGACCACCGACAAAACACAATGTCAATATAAATTTACAGTGGGTGGTGAAGAAATAGATCAGGTCACACAATTTGAATATCTGGGCTCCAGAATTGACAAAAATGGCTACTGCTCGAAAGAAATCAGAAGAAGACTAGCTATGGCAATGCATAGACTGAAGAGCCTGAGGAAATTATGGCAGAGCACCAACAAAATGATAAAAGTAAAAGTCTTGAGAGTATGTGTGTTTCCCGTGGCAGCTTATGGCTGCGAATCAAGGACGATTACCAAAACTTCTAGACAAAGAATCGAATCCTTCAAGTCAAAATGTTACAGAAAGATCCTCAGAATACCCTGGACAGAGAAAAAAAACAAATGCAGACATTCCGCAAGAGTTGAGCATAGAGGAGAACTGGTTTATCAATTCCATTTTGGCTAGAAAATGCAAATACTTTGGTCACATCGAGAGACACAATGGTCTTGAGAGAACGGTGATGGAAGGTATGGTGCCAGGCAAAAGAGGAAGGGGTAGACCAAGAAGACGATGGCATCAAGACATCCAGGAATGCCTGAGTATGACTGTGGCGGAGGCTGGTGTTTTGGCAAGGGAACGAGTTCTTTCAGACAGACTGTGATGGGAGCGACGTTCTACAAAGGACGTGCTACATGATGATATAAAAAAAAGTTCTTTCTTTATTCCATTTCTAAATATTGTGCATCGGTTCAGGTTAGCTAAACTACGTGAGCTGTCTCCGGTAAAAGTGAGCTAAACTACGTGAGCTGTGGCCGGTAAAAGTGAGCTAAACTACGTGTGCTGGTCGTTGGTAAGCGACATATTGTACATTAAATGGAGAGTATTCCTCTTTAGCCCAATAATGAAAAGTGTCCTTGAACCTAGTTCCTTTGAGAAAAAAGTCACGGCTCGCCACTGATGAGGTAATTCTTTGATAGTCACAGAAATACTCATGATAGACAGACAAAGAGTGAGAAAAGGCAATCTATAATACAATACAATAAAATGCGGGGAAAACGACGACGTTTAACAAGAAACCAACTGTGATAGAAATACACAATCAGTTAGTATATAATGTTTTGTCTGTCTCATGTTGCGCACACGTATCGTCACATTGTGTGCCGCGTTTGGTTAACCAGTTCCCTACCTCGTTGATGTCTTCAATAACATACTGAGAGTCAGATACCAATTTTTAAATGGGTAGATACGTTTGCTGGGATTGTGAACCCTGTCTGACAGGTGTTGCCTTGAGTAACAATCCCTCTAACCAATCTGGTGTTCATTTATAGAAGAACTCTTTTGGATCAGATGTGTTCTAGACACGCGGGTTTCCTTTGTCGTCCCATAGAAAAGGCTGTACTAAAGGAGAAACAAAGTAGCCTTCATGTTTTTTTATTAACAGATTATGCCATGGTAAGATCATTTCTGGACTCCACTTCGTTCAATATTCTAAACCATGGAAAGGAAGACTAGCGTCTGGCTAGAGCACACCATACTGATCAGACATGTTATTCAGGGTCAGACAAAATATACTGATCAGACATGCTAGTCAGGATCAGACAAAATATACTGATCAGACATGTTAGTCAGGGTCAGACAAAATATTCTGATCAGACATGTTAGTCAGGGTCAGACAAAATATACTGATCAAAAATGTTACTCTGGGTCAGACAAAATGTATTGGCCACGACCCTCATCTCCAATTCCCCGTAGGTCTCCCTGGAAACGGTCTGTGTTCATGACAGCCTGACTAACGAGGTGAGGGATCGACGTGATGCCCGTAGTAATGTGCGACTCACAGATGAAGCCAAGCATAGCACAACCGCCTGGAGGACCCCAGTCCACCTTCATCAGTACGCTCGGGACATGAGGAAAGCTACCGTAAACCGCTACTTCGCTTTTCTTTCAGTTCGCAAAAAAGAGTAAACCTAATCATTGTGAGCATTCAACAACAACAACAACAACAACAACAGTCTTAAACCAAGTGTTGTAACCTTCTCTCTGACACCAGTGACCATGTCAGTGATCGGAAGGCGGGCCACATTTATTTATGGATATTGCATTAAGGTAGCATTGCTAGATTGTTAAATATTAATAATGTTTTTTCTTATTTAAGCGGCATTGATGCCGTGGAATAATTGATGTCGTGAAATAATTGATGTCGTGGAATAATTGATGTTGTGAAATAATTGATGTGAAATAATTGATGTCGTGGAACAATTGATGTCGTGGAATAATTGATGTGAAATAATTGATGTGAAATAATTGATGTCGTGAAGTAATTGATGTCGTGAAGTAATTGATGTCGTGAAGTAATTGATGTCGTGGAATAATTGATGTCATGGAATAATTGATGTCGTGAAACAATTGATGTCGTGGAATAATTGATGTGAAATAATTGATGTGAAATAATTGATGTCGTGAAGTAATTGCTGTTGTGGAATAATTGATGTCATGGAATAATTGATGTCATGGAATAATTGATGTCGTGGAATAATTGATGTCGTGAAGTAATTGATGTCGTGAAGTAATTTATGTCATGGAATAATTTATGTGAAGTAATTGATGTCGTGGAATAATTTATGTCGTGGAATAATTTATGTCGTGGAATAATTGATGTGAAGTAATTGATGTCGTGGAATAATTGATGTGAAGTAATTGATGTCGTGAAGTAATTTAAGTCGGAACTCATTAATGTCTTGAAGTCATTATTGAACTGAAATAATGAATGTCGTGAAGTCATTGTTGACGTGAAATCCTGAATGACGTGAACTCATTAATGTCGTGAAGTCATTGTTGACGTGAAATCCTGAATGACGTGAACTCATTAATGTCTTGAAGTCATTATTGAACTGAAATAATGAATGTCGTAAAGTCATTGTTGTCTTGAACTCATTGCGGATGTAAAGTCCCAATTGTCGTGAACTCATTTATATAGTGAAGTCACTGACCTGACACATGAAGCTGTTTACCTCGCGTCTTACAAACTTTATTGACAAGTAGGATGGGACCAACAACAGAAGATCGTATAAGTGATCATCAGCCAGCCTGTGATCCTAACTAGCTCCGGGTCAGTTTAATTTTTGAGACGAGTGTACATTTATATATGTTGATGAGGATACCATCTATTCGGTGGTTCTACTTACAGGCCATAAATACACGCTGAATAATGGGTATGACTACTGAGTGACAGGGATATGATGATTGGATTTGGGATTGCTGGCTGGTTATCTGGATGAACCTGTCCAAGTTTGCCGACCTATTATCTGATTGCGCCAAAGTCCCGGATTATAAACGGGTACTAGTCTGTTAGTTATGGAAGGCAAGACTCCGAGAAGAGAAGACATCAATGAATGATTGCCTGTTAGGGAAGACAAGATACCAATGAATTGTTTTCTGTCTGTTAGGGAAGACAAGATACCAATGAATTGTTTTCTGTCTGTTAGGGAAGACAAGATACCAATGAATTGTTTTCTGTCTGTTAGGGAAGACAAGATACCAATGAATTGTTTTCTGTCTGTTAGGGAAGACAAGATACCAATGAATTGTTTTCTGTCTGTTAGGGAAGACAAGATACCAATGAATTGTTTTCTGTCTGTTAGGGAAGACAAGATACCAATGAATTGTTTTCTATCTGTTAAGGAAGACACGGTACCAATGAATAGTTTTCTGTTTGTTAGGGAAGATAAGACACCAATGAATAGTTTTCTGTTTGTTAGAAAAGACAAGACACAAATGAATAGTTTTCTGTTTGTTAGAAAAGGCAAGACACAAATTAATAGTTTTCTGTCTGTTAGGGAAGACAAGACACTATTGAATAGTTTTCTGTCTGTTAGGGAAGACAAGACACCAATGAATTGTTTTCTGTCTGTTAGGGAAGACACGGTACCAATTAATAGTTTTCTGTTTGTTAGGGAAGACAAGACACCATTGAATAGTTTTATGTTTTTTAGAAAAGACAATACAAATGAATAGTTTTCTGTTTGTTAGAAAAGACAGCACAAATGAATAGTTTTCTGTCTGTTAGGGAAGACAAGATACCATTGAATAGTTTTCTGTCTGTTAGGGAAGACAAGACACCATTTAATAGTTTTCTGTCTGTTATGGAAGACAAGCCACCATTGAATAGTTTTCTGTCTGTTAGGGAAGACAAGACACCATTGAATAGTTTTCTGTTTGTTAGGGAAGACAAGACACCATTGAAAAGTTTTCTGTCTGTTAGGGAAGACAAGACACCATTGAATGATTACCTGTTCGTCAGCAACTGTGAAATTTCAAGCAAATTTCCAATATCTGTAAATGCTGTCAGGAATGAAGTGTTCGAGACCACTGTAAAATGACATTTTTGTTGTTGTGAGGTGGGGTAGTCCGTTTCTTACCTTGATATCTTTCCTTAGCTAAGAATAAGTCAAGTAACTTTTACAGCAGCATCTACTGGAGCGTGCAGACAACTGGAGTTGAACTTGGCACTCTTGGCGCGAAAAACGATCTTTCTACCAGAGTGGTACTCAGATAGTTAACGTGTCTACTATTATCATACAAATCAACATTAACATCGCGAGATAGATGAGAGTCATAACCTGAAGGAGAATACAATAAGCTTATTGATAACTGCGGCCTTGGTATGAGAAACCAGGACTTTCATCTGAGGACGTTCGACGACAGAGCAGATGATACGCAATGTAAGACCAAAAATAATAAGCCAGACTTGAAAATGTCCCAACAAAGAAGAGTCTTCAATTATAAATGAATAAAGTCTTGGCAAATAACTAGATTACTGGTTTCATGTATTTTATAATCGAGCACGGGGAAACTTCATAATCTCAAACAGGACACATAAAGAAACTCGCAAGCATCGCCATCATCATATATTTAGCAGCACAGCAGAAAGCAGAAATGCCATGTACTTGTCTCAGTATGTCAAGACTTGCTTCCGTCTTCGAGTGCATTCGCAAATTAATAATTCATTGTCGTGTAATTATCCTATTGTAAATCGAGAAACGCTGGACAAATAGGTTTTAGAAATATGGCAGGAAATATCATTCGATTCCTTCATGTTTTCTTACAAAGGAACATGCAGTAATAATCTAAATTTCAGATTAGCCCAAGTGTTGAGGCAGCCTCAATATCTTGTTGGGCTGGATCTGTCTCATTGTTAGATTGGAACTTTCTCATTGTTGGGCTGGATCTTTCTCATTGTTGGGCTGGATCTTTCTCATTGTTGGGCTGGATCTTTCTCACTGTTAGGCTGGATCTTTCTAAACTGTGGGCTGGAACTTTCTCATTGTTGGTCTGGATATTTCTCATTGTTGGGCTGAATATTTCTCATTGTTTGGATCTTTCTCATTGTTAGGCTGGATCTTTCTAAAGTTTAGGCTGGATCTTTCTAAAGTTTAGGCTGGATCTTTCTAAAGTTTAGGCTGGATCTTTCTAAAGTTTAGGCTGTATCTTTCTCATTGTTGGGCTGGATCTTTCTCATTGTTAGGCTGGATCTTTCTAAAGTTTAGGCTGGATCTTTCTAAAGTTTAGGCTGGATCTTTCTAAAGTTTTGGTTGGATCTTTCTCATTGTTAGGCTGGATCTTTATCATGGTTAGGCTGGATCTTTCCAAAGTATAGGCTGGATCTTTCTAAAGTTTAGGCTGGATCTTTCTAAAGTTTAGGCTGGATCTTTCTAATTGTTTGGCTGGATCTTTCTTATTGTTGGGCTGGATCTTTCTCATTGTTGGGCTGGATCTTTCTCATTGTTTGGATCTTTCTCATTGTTGGGCTGGATCTTTCTCATTGTTGGGCTGGATCTTTCTCATTGTTTGGATCTTTCTCATTGTTGGGCTGGATCTTTCTCATTGTTGGCCTGGATCTTTCTCATTGTTGGGCTGGATCTTTTACATTGCACGTTTTTGGACTTGGTGGTGCGTGTTGAGAAACATTTTCATCCATCTCTTGTACACACTGAGAGACTAGTTTACTCATTTCTTGTACACGTTGAGAGACTTGTTTACCCATCTCTTGTACACGTTGAGAGACTTGTTTACTCATCTGTCCTCATGTAATCAGACATTACACGTAACAACAGATTAGTTCAGGAAATATTGCAGCAGAAAATAAAGGCAGAAAGAAAGCTGTGTTTTACGTTGAACTGAAATGACAAGATGCAGCTCGAAATCGTCCATAATTTTGTACCATCAAGGCAGAGGACTGGAATACACTTCACTTATAATTAAGCCAGCATCAGTGGTCTCTCTATGCTTCGCAGAGAACGAGCATGATACAGGAAGACCGATGTCAATAAACGACAACTTATAAGAATCTTATGTTTATCAATCGTCTGTGAAGTTATTTATGACCCTGCTGTATTTCTGCAGACAAACCTGGACAATTTTGAATTAATGCCGTCTGCTTTCAATTACCCACAATGTCACATGTTGCTACTGTAGTCCGTGTTTACGCAAGCCGAGAACAGTACCATGTTGGCTGCATAGTTTGGTGGTTGTTTGGAGAACTAAGAGCATCTAACTTCATTATGCAGTAAAAGGCTGGAACGTTGCTCAAGACTGACCTCTTGGGAGCGTCTATAATGGACTTTACTTAAAGAAATCCCGCGTCCTAAGCGGGACGAGTAAAAAAGATAGAATTAAAGAAACAAATAAAATTAGCAGAAAAGAATAGTTTGAGAATGTACTTTCTGTAATAGCACAAGCTAGTAATAATATACGTTAAGTGAATGTTAATGTTGATCAGAGATCTCACACTGGTGAACCACCAAGCTTTATTATGCGGCCCGCAATGACACTGGCATCCCAGCTTGCTCTAGGAGAAAATACCGCTTACTTACGTTTCTGGTCAACTATGCCGTAAGAGAACGTAGGCAGCTGAAGTTCCTCTTTCTTAAGCCAAGTATAACGGTTGTAACTTTATGTTGGTGCAGTATTTATGGTCCAATCCACTCACCTACCCCTTGATCTTCGCCGTGCCTTGTAACGCGATCTACATATACACGCACAAGCAGTTGACCAGGGCGCATTCTCACGAAGAAACCGAACGAACTTATTTTCCTTCTTTCTATACGAGGATTAGTCAGTAAGTAGGTTACATAATGATATGGAATAGCTTAAAAATGTTGTTGATAGTTTCTAAAGGTGTCCTTAGCTGGCAGCAATATCCAGCTGTTGTGATTACTGTATGTTTCAGGCGCTAGGTCTCGCTTGCACGTGCTCAACTGATATACAAAAATGGCATCCACTTTTTCTGGGCAAAAAGACTTTCTGCAAAGGATAATCATAAGAAAATGCTTCATGTTCACGATGAGACGTGTTGTCGTGTAAAACGGTTCGTTACATTTTCTCAATGACGTCTCAAAATTGCCGATGAAGTCAGACCTGGTCGTCCTTATCAGATTGCAAAGCAAACATTTGTGCGGCGAATGGGAGAGATAATTCAAGGTGACAGGAGAGTAACGATAGGCAATGTAGCTACTGCAATAGCATGTTCGCATGGTTTAGCCTGCGTCATAATGCATGCTTCAAACTTGGCGGGGGACGTTTCACGAGCGACGAAGATGTTGAATGTGATGTGCAAATATGACGGAAACAGCAGACAAAAGACTTCCATACTGCAAGTGTTGGTGTGACAGCAGAACATAGACTTTTATACTGCAAGTTTTGGTGAGACAGCAGACCATAGACTTCTATACTGCAAGTTTTGGTGAGACAGCAGACCATAGACTTCTATACTGCAAGTTTTGGTGTGACAGCAGACCATAGACTTCTATACTGCAAGTTTTGGTGTGACAGCAGACCAAAGACTTTTATACTGCAAGTTTTGGTGTGACAGCAGACCATAGACTTCTATACTGCAGGTTTTGGTGAGACAGCAGACCAAAGACTTTTATACTGCAAGTTTTGGTGAGACAGCAGACCATAGACTTCTATACTGCAAGTTTTGGTGAGACAGCAGACCATAGACTTCTATACTGCAAGTTTTGGTGTGACAGCAGACCATAGACTTCTATACTGCAAGTTTTGGTGTGACAGCAGAACAAAGACTGTTATACTGCAAGTTTTGGTGTGACAGCAGACCATAGACTTCTATACTGCAAGTTTTGGTGAGACAGCAGACCATAGACTTCTATACTGCAAGTTTTGGTGAGACAGCAGACCATATACTTCTATACTGCAAGTTTGCGTGCTGTGATAATGCGATGAAATAAGTGTAATAATGTTGGTAGAAATAATGTGGAAAAATAAGGGATGATGTTAAATAAATGTTTTTTTTCAAGTTTGTCTCTCAATTTAAAAAAAACATAGCCTTGACCCATTTAATGACATTATTTCTAATTTCAGCATTTCTCACTCTGTCTCCTCTGGTGACGTTTATGATTTTTCTCAAACGCTGTAACTGTATCTTCTGTATCTTATCTGGAAACCAAATCTAAGACTGGCAAGAAAGAATTTTAGCGCTTGCAATCATGGTAGAATGAAAATCATGTTTCCTATAGTTACCAGAACTGGATGCACATATAATTATAGACAAATGATAAAACAGATGACAAAATTATCAAGAAAAGTGTATCTCCAAATGTCGTGAAGAAGTAGACAAGTAGTGTAGAAGCAGACAAGTAGTGTAGAAGTAGTCAGGTAGTGTAGAAGTAGTCAGGTAGTGTAGAAGTAGTCAGGTAGTGTAGAAGTAGTCAGGTAGTGTAGAAGTAGTCAGGTAGTGTAGAAGTAGTCAGGTAGTGTAGAAGTAGTCAGGTAGTGTAGAAGTAGTCAGGTAGTGTAGAAGTAGTCAGGTAGTGTAGAAGTAGTCAGGTAGTGTAGAAGTAGTCAGGTAGTGTAGAAGTAGTCAGGTAGTGTAGAAGTAGTCAGGTAGTGTAGAAGTAGTCAGGTAGTGTAGAAGTAGTCAGGTAGTTTAGAAGTAGTCAGGTAGTGTAGAAGTAGTCAGGTAGTGTAGAAGTAGTCAGGTAGTGTAGAAGTAGTCAGGTAGTGTAGAAGTAGTCAGGTAGTGTAGAAGTAGTCAGGTAGTGTAGAAGTAGTCAGGTAGTGTAGAAGTAGTCAGGTAGTGTAGAAGTAGACAAGTAGTGTAGACGTAGACAAGTAGTGTAGACGTAGACAAGTAGTGTAGACGTAGACAAGTAGTGTAGACGTAGACAAGTAGTGTAGACGTAGACAAGTAGTATAGAAGCCTAAATGTCGAGTAAGGCTGGGCACATTGGCGAACCATAGCTCAGTCAAACAACTAAGATTTCCAGAAAATAAAAACATAGAGACAAGAAGAGAGAACAACAATTAAATGAGAAATCGGGATCAAGATGCTGGGCAGCGCATGAGCTGCAGTGGTCAGCGACCCATAGCTGACTGCTAGCGTCAGGGCCAGCGAACCAAACCTGCCAAGACCCTTCTACACCTCGACCGGGAATCCTGGATAACAGGCTGCAGCAGGGCAGACTGGCTAAGGAGAAGGGATCGAAGAGGGACTGCAAACCCGGTACTCAAAAAATGCATGCTGAAGTCGGATGTGTTGGACCGAAAGGTGCAAATATCGCAGCCATGCTGTAAACTACAACACAACGCATTCCGTTCTCTGGACTACATTCTGCTACTTAAGCCGTTTCAGGGTTTGGTAGCGGGAGATTGAGAACGAACGAAGAAGAAGAAGAAATGAGAAATCGTTGACTTATTTCATGTTGCATGTGCAGGGCTTGACAAAATCGCTTGTCTACTCGTCTGTGACGAGTAAAGATGTTTGCCTTTCGAGTAAAAAAAATATCCGAATGTAATTGTTACTACATAACGACTCTCGGACGATTATTAATTATATCACGGTTGAAATAGATTGTACGTAAGCTAGCTTATGATGGTGCATCCAAATGGACTTCCACTACTACAATTTGAATTTACTAAAGCCATCGATAAATGTTCCTACAGTGATAAAACTATCAGCAATGTTCAAGGACACACACACCATGGCCCTGATAGTACTGCAATTTTTCTACAGAAAAAATAGATTAATATTGTGCAATTAATACAATATATGTTGGTTTGGTACGTATTGTTATTTAGAAATGAAGATGAATTAGTGCCTAGTTTAAATTTGTTAATATAAATTGCATGACTGTAGTTCGAACATGCTGACTGGTGGAATTGTTGACTTGACTGGTGAGCCACCCCAAAACTTGTCAAGCCCTGCGCATGTGACCTTGTCCTTTGTTTATTAGGGCATACACTGAACAAGTGGCAGAAACTGGACTATCAATAGGAAAACACGAGAAAGTTCCCAGGCTAAGAAAGGCTCAAGCAACTTCAGCGACCACAACAAAAATGTGCACAACATGATAGCTGTACTGAAATGTACAAGTGTACAACAGATGTGAATAGCTGTACTGAAGTGTACACAAGTATAACATATATGATAATCTCGATAGAGAGCCTAGAATACACTGGATTGAAAGACGTGTCGAGAACACGTTAGCCGCCTTTTCCTGTACACTTCCACGAGTTCAATTTAGTGGATATCCAATAGACTGAGGAACCACATATTCAACAAATTGAAGACAGGTGGCACTGACGAATGCCCTTGTGGTACCGGGTAAATGACCGCTGAGCATTTGCTGCAAAACTGCCCGACATACGAGGATCAGAGAGAGCAGATGTGGCCATCACCAGTGGCAACACTAGACAAGCTCTATGGCAGTGTCGACAGCCTCAGGATGACCGCTGTTTTTTTCGAAAAAATATAGGTTGATGTCTGACTGGGTACGATGAAGAAAAAGAAGAATTTAATGGATATCATACCAGCTCACTGTAGCAACATGGACAACGAGGAGGCAAGTACACTGGTCAAACAGGAAGGGGCTTTACAACAAAGTGATATAAAGTTGAAATATGATGACGTCAAAACAGTTCAACCTGGCTTTAACATATGGAGACAAATCGTCTCGTTTATTCAAAAACATATTCCTGTCACGAGAACTCGGCTATCGAGAACAGCGACCAATTTTCAGACTGCGATCTGGACAAAATAGATTGAGGTCCCATCGAAATACAAAATGTACCACTGATCCGACAGGTTTGTGTCCGTGTTGAACCGGCCCGTAACAAATGAAAACTAGCTCCACACCTTCCAAATATTCACTTTGTGACTAAAACTTGTTCCAGACCTTCCCAATATTCACGTTGTGACCAAAACTTGTTCCAGACCTTCCCAACATTCACGTTATGACCAAAACTTGTTCCAGACCTTTCCAATATTCACTTTGTGACCAAAACTTGTTCCAGACCTTCCCAATATTCACTGGTAACCAAAATTTGTTCCAGACATTCACAATATTCACTTTGTGACCAAAACTTGTTCCCGACCTTCCCAATATTCACTTTGTGACCAAAACTTGTTCCAGGCCCTCCCAATATTCGCTGGTGACCAAAACTTGTTCCAGGCCTTCCCAATATTCGCTGGTGACCAAAACTTGGTTATTTGCACTAGAAGCTCTACAGCAGTGCTGTTCTCTTTCAGCTAAATGCAGATTGGCATATCTGAAGCAGTGGACGTCTGATGGTGATTGAGGGAAAATAGAAAAAAAAACAATGTCCCTACCTTGTCTTATGAATGATAAATACACGGTTAAATGCAGATGTATAAGCTTATATATGATGTGTCAGGTTGAGGCTGGGTGGAATGGGGTATACAGAACAATAACCTACATCTCGAGAATAGAGTTGGAGGCAGTCATTTCAGCTCTAGGATGGCTATTGGAGACGTCGTTAACAAGGGCAGTTATCCTGTCTGACCATGAATCCTTACCTCTGAAAGGGAGAGTACTGGTTAAAGTTTACAGCTTGTAGAAGGCTCGAACCTGCAGCTTCTGGTGTGAAGTGATTGTCCTCGTCAAGCTGGGGGGTGCGGGCATCAAATAGGCTGACACACAGATCCACTGAGGACCAGGTCATCCTCATAGCCCAGGAAATAGAAGATGCCTACCAGGCACAGAAACACACAGTAGCGGTTTGGGTGGACCTGGAAAAGGCATTTGACAAAGTCTGGAAAGATGGACTTAGAGTCAAGCTAAGAAGAAGTGATGTCTGTGGGAAAAATAACAAGTGGATCAACCACTACCTCAAAAACAGAACGGCCAGAGTCCAAGTACAAGGGCAGATGAGCAGAAAGGTGACACTCGAGCAGGGAGTACCCCAAGGAGGAGTACTGTCACCCACACTCTTCCTGGTGTATATAAACGACATTACATAGAATATACCAAGAAGAGTCCATAGCTCAATGTTTGCAGACGATCTGGCTATGTGGACCTCTGAAAAGAATCTCACCATAGCAAGAAACCGGATGCAGCAGGCCCTAACATCGCTGGAAGAGTGGGCGAACTCATGGCTGGTCAAAATAAACGAGGAGAAAACCACATGCACAATATTCTCGCTTTCAATCAAACCCCAAAATACCAAGTTAAGTTTAAATGGCAAATTCCTGCAGCAAAACGACAACCCAAACTATCTGGGAGTCACATTTGATCGGCGCATGACATGGAAAAGTCAGATCGAGAGAAACCGAATGAGAGCCAGAGAAAGAATGGCAATCATGAGGAAACTTGCTGGCACAAGCTGGGGAGCAGACGAAAGCATACTAAAGAAACTGCACACTGGAAGAGTGAGACCAGTTCTCGAGTATGGCATTGCGGCATGGACAACAGCAGCAAAGGCGAACTTCGATAAAGTTAGCAAGCTTCAAAACCAAGCCATGAGAGTTATAACAGGAGGCATGAAGTCAACGCCAATTGTAGAACTTGAAAAGATTAGAAAACTGCAATCCATGACCGATAGAAGAGACTGCAGAGCCCAGCTGCAGTCAGAGAAACTCAGAAGACTGACCGACCATGCAATGCACCAGAGACTAAACAATTTGGGAAATGGGAAACTAAAGCGGAGAAACTTTGCAGAAATAGCCAAAGCAAAGATGCACGAAGATCCCATAAACGCACTAACAACACCAAAACCCATCACTACTGTACGAAAACCTACCTGGAGACAGGATATATTTCCAGAGGTGGTAGAAAATATACCAGGTATTGGAAACAAAAACTGCCAGACTGAAAAAGAAAGGAGAGATACTACCCTAAGCTTTATATCGAAAAACTACCCAAGCATGGACTGGACCCATGCATACACCGACGGTTCTGTAACAAACGCTACACAGAACGGAGGGACAGGAGCATTCCTGAACCTACCAAATGGCAGAAAAATAACACTGTCATTCGCTACTGGTAAGTACACAAGCAATTTCAGAGCGGAGGCAGAGGCACTGAGGGCGGCAGTGGAAGAAATGGTGACACATAAAGAAAATGAAAGCCATATAGTCCTGCTTACAGATGCTCTCGCCGTAGTCAAAGCGCTAAAAAGCCAGAAAAACACTGAGCTTAATGACTTAAGAACAGCACTCTGCAAACTGTGCCAGCAGTCCGCACCAAAAAGGGTAGTGGTACAGTGGGTCCCATCACACTGCAACATCCAAGGCAACGAGGAGGCAGACAGACTGGCAAAAGAAGGTGCAAGACTACCACAAACAGACACTAGTATGACGTACGAAGAGTCAAAACAGCTTATCAAAGCCAGATACATGACCAAATGGGAAACTGAACGTACTGGTTACACCAAAAACGATACCTATTACCAGCTGAACAGAAGAGAGCAGGATGTTGTCTTCAGACTTCGCACTGGCCACAATAGACTGAGGTACCACCTATTCAACAAATTGAAGATAGGTGGTACCAACGAATGCCCGTGCGGTACCGGTAAAATGACCGCTGAACATCTGCTGCAGAACTGCCAGACATACGAGGATCAGAGAGAGCAGATGTGGCCATCACCAGTGGAACTGCAAGACAAGCTCTATGGCAGTGTCGACAGCCTCAGGATGACCGCCGCTTTTTTCGAAAAAATAATGGTTACTGTCTGACTGCGTACGAAGAAGAAGAAGAAGAAGAAGAAAATAGGCTGACATCCAGGCTTTATAAACACATATTGTGGACTTAATAAGAAATGGAAATGAGTGACATTTTGAAGTCTAACAATGACCGCTTGTTTGATTTCGATATCGTTGTACATACATCGCACCTGCCGAAGATGGATGTGTCGGACCGAACGGTGCAAATATCGCAGTTAAGCTGTAAACTAGCGACACAACACATTCCATTCTCCGGACTATATCCTGCTACTTGCAAAGTCATGTTCAGGATTCGGTAGTAGGAGACTGAGAGCGAACGCAGAAGAAGAAGAAGACGATAAATCGCATACTGGAGAGCTTCCAAATCAAACGAAGTTCTAGCGGAGTTGGTTCATCAAAGAACGGAGCAGGAGTATGTATTACCAGCGAGCTATATAAGCCATCAGTATCCACATCTTTCGCCATTTACTGAGAGATATTGACTATCTGTGGGTTAGCCCAGAGTGAATTGAACAGAACATAACAGAACAGGTTACAATGTCAGATTAACGTTTTCATCAAAATGTTTCCAAATAGGGAATGGCTCACAGAACCAGCTTCTTTAGACTTGGACGTTCCAGCATGTTCTCTGTTCATTTCGTTGTTGAAATTGTCGACGACAGAGCACGAACTCAGTAGTTCTCACGGTTTTCCGCAATTTTCCCCAGACTTCATCCGGTATTCATTTTCTGCTGGATTTGCTTAGAAAAGCAGTCGTACAATGAAAATGCTTTACCAAGCATGTATGCAACATTTTTGTGTGGTGTGTTTCTTGGAGAATACAAGTCGCTTCTTTAGATAACCTAACTTATCTTCCCGCGATCACTTAATAATCGAAATAATCTTCATTCGAGAAATAGTCAACCGAAATTAAATTCATTCGACTACTGGAACACAAAAATTATATTCGTGCGGCCCTTTGTGTTCTGTAGTTGCAGCCCTCAGCTTGGTTCTAGGTTAAGACCCATTCTGCAAACCTATTCCCTGTCAGTAGATGCGAAAGCCCGTCAATTGGTAAAAGCACCGTTTCAGTACAGCAAACATTTCTCTTAGTCTGAATCAGTCGCTCCACAGAGAAAGTTCAAACTCGTGGAAACTCAATTACATCTTTGCCCAATGCCCGAGGCTTCCCAGGCCGCCTAGCAGTGTAGTGGCTTCTCACGTTTGTGAACGGTATTAAAGTGTAACATCTTTGACAGACCCGTCACCAAATCAACGGCTATTTCTTCTGGACTAGACCTAGCAAATACACGTTGGGGAGTAGCCAAAACGAGCTATAGGTCTTTCATTTGAAGTAGTTTGCTAGCTCATTTTCGCTATGTACGTTAATTCAGTTATAAATCAGTCTGCCCCAGTAGAAAACGACACTTCCAATGAAAGTGAGAGTGTTTACGTAACATTTCCACATCCACACGTTACATATTAAATCGCGTTGCAAAAACGTCATTTGTAACTTGTTGAAGCATGAAAGCAATACATTAAAATATATTTTGGGTATATTTTCTTCTCCTTTTATAGCAAACCATATACGAAAGGTTTTTATTTGTTTTATATTAAGAGTAAATGTGTTCCACGTGCCCAGTAAGCATCTGGGTGAAAACCACCAAGACTTTTACTACTAATAGCCAAATGAAAGTCCGATGGGCTAACCATGGTTGATAAGATTTATTTGTAAAACAAAAGGATAACATTTGACTACCCAGTTTCATATACTGACCTTTCTGACCGAAAATCAGGATTCTGGGCCATAGATGCAGTAGTGAATGAACTGGTAGCAGAAAGCTACTCATAGCATCATAGTCACTGACCCATAACTAACCAAGACTCTATTCCGCCTCCATGTTGTGGCCCTGGAAACAGACTGCAATCATGCAGCATGGCTAAGAGATTGGGAATCGAAGAGGCAAGGCACACCAGATTCCAAAGCGGCCAGAAAGAAATCGGATGGGTCGGGTCAAAGGCGCAGATATCGCAGCCTCGCTGTAAACTAAAACACAACGTCACAAACATTCTTTCGATGACAAAAGCCGTAGTAGAAGAAAAGAAGATGAAGAAGAATAAGAAGAAGAAGAAGAAGACCATGATTCCAGTATTCCACTGTCCAGAACAATTGTCGAATATTGAATCCGTATGACGTACACATGTCAATGACAGTTTGTTATTTTGTGAGTGTCTATTTCCCCTTTCTGACAAAAGAACGGTCTCCTTTGAATATTTTACGTGGTGCAGCGGCCTACTATCACATTTAGCTTCCCGTGTCACATCAAGTGATGTATTCACATAGAAGGGTGACTGTGAAGGATCTCCAATCTTGTCTGTTTGTTACATACATCACTCCCGCCAACGGAGAAACGTTGTCTTTGTTATTTACGAGTTTTGTGATTGCTTCTAACCTTGACTATTTACACGTAAGGTAAAATTAGTGGTCAAAGCGATATCTGTTCACTGCAAAGGTACCGAGTTCGGGACTGAGTTCCGAGTCTACGTAGTTGTCAATGGATTCCTGACAAATATCATTGGCGAGCGATGCAGTGGTTCACACAAACCGGGCAACCATCGATGGGCAGGCCACATGGGCAGACCACAGGATGGACAGGTCACTTGCTCAGACCACATGCTCAGACCAAAGATGAACGTTGGAGCACGACACCAACTTTGTTATTGTCAATTGTTGTTACTATCAGCTTTATTTTTGTCCATTATTATCAACTTTTTTTATTATCATTTGTTGTTATAAACATATGTTATTCAGTTCAGTTCAGTTCATCCCGTAACCCATCAGGTCGTTGGGGCACACATGAAGACATGAAAATCCCACGCCAACCCTCTCTGTCTGTCGCCGCCTGACGTATCTCACCGGGACGAAGGCCTGACCACTCAGTGATGTTGTCCACCCATCTCTTCCTTGGACGTCCACACCCTCTCTGTCCCGGTACGATCCAAAGAGTATCGAGTTGGATATTCCGTTGGACCTCGCGACGTGCCCGCACCAGGCCATCTTTCGTCTTTTGACAGTTGTGAACAGATCTTCAAAAGGACCAATAGTGTTTTAAACTCTCTGACGGATGTCTACGTTCGTGACACGATCCTTATATGTAACATTTAGGAGTTTTCTATAGCACCGCATTTCCATTGCACGTATTCTGTCCTGGATATCTGCTGTAATGGTCCAGGTCTCGCAGGCATACAGAAATATTGACAGCACCAAAGAGCGCAGTAGTCTGATTTTTATGCCGAGGGCGAGGCGCTTGTCTCGCCAAATAGGTTGCAGCCTAGTCAGCGCCGCTGTTGTTTGTGCTATTCTTGCAATATGTTATTATTGATAGCTATTATTATAAAATATGTTATTATTGATAGCTATTATTATAAAATATGTTATTATTGATAGCTATTATTATAAAATTCTCCTTTTTTTTAAACTTCTGATATTGTAAATTGTTGATATTATCAACTTATGTTGTTATCAAACTCTGTTGCAACCACCTTATGTTATGATCAACTTTTGTTATAATCATCTTCTGAAATTGCCAACTTTTTCATGTCAATACTGCAAAAACTTTCATTTATTTGTTACCTATTTAGATTAGACAAAAGATTGGCAACTCAAATTCTGTGAATGACAATAATCACAGGTAGGTTGACCCTTGGAAGCTATGATCCTAACTGGCACATTAACCCTTCTTGGAGCGTCAAGTAGAGAAATGACCGAAACATCTAATCGAGTGATGAGGGTGACGCCTCATCTGACGATAAGATTCTCTCCTATTTGAAACGCTCTGTGGACGCTTCTACCGACCTTCTTCTTTGTTTGTTTTGTCGACAACTGCGTGATATTATTATTCCAGAACAGTCCCGAATAAATCCGAATAAAGGTCACAGATACTGCTTGCAGTCCAACCTCACATTTACGACCGCCTTGAGTCCGCGGTAATTGTGTTCACGAACAGTTTAACCGGCTATGGTCGACGGCACGACTGCAGAGCCGCTGAGACTGAAACTATTTCTTGGAAAAACGGCATGATATAAAACCCAAGCTATTTATAGCACAAAGTGAAAACCTTATAACAAATGCTTTGATTGCTCATTAAGCGAGTGGAAAGACTTCCATATCATATTTTTTGTTTTTGCTAATCAAGAAATTATTTAGATGCTTTGACACTTCGACGTACTGACGCATCGACACATTGACGCATGAACACATTGACGCATTGACACTTCTACGTACTGATGCGTCGACATATCGACACATCGAAATACTGACGCATGGACACATTGATATATTGACACATCGACACATTGACACCGACACATTGACACTTCAAAGTACTGATGCATGGACACATCGACACATCGACATATCAACACATCGACACATTGATACATCGATGTGATGGCGCAGGACACAATGACACTTCGGTGTACTAACGTATGGACACATTGACACATGGACATATCAACATATTGATACATCGGCGTACTGACGTTTGGACACATGGACGCATTGACATGTTGACTGATTTAACCATGGACACATTGACATGTTGATTGATTTACCTATGAACATATTGACGTGTTGACTGGTTTACGAATGGACACATTGACATGTTGACCGATTTACGCATGGACACATTGGCATGTTGACCGATTTACGCATGGACACATTGACATGTTGACCGATTTACGCATGGACACATTGACATGTTGACCGATTTACGCATGGACACATTGACATGTTGACCGATTTACGCATGGGCACATTGGCATGTTGACCGATTTACGCATGGACACATTTACATGTTCACCGATTTACGCTTGGACACATTGACATGTTGACCGACTTACGCATGAACACATTGACATGTTGACTGATTTACCCACGGACAAATTGACATGTTGACTGATTTACCCATGGACAAATTGACATGTTGACTGATTCACATATGGACACATTGAGAAATTGATGTAGTGCAAACGCAACTTCACTTAGGCACGTCTAAATATCGGCACATCGACAATTTAAGCATCAGAGCAGCAGCAGGGTAGAGCTCTCATTTAAGAGAGCGAAGGTAACGTATTCGATCCCAGTCGACCAACATGTCAATGGATAACTAGCTTACTGTCAGGGGAAGACAAACAACGAGAAAGGGAACTCCCCACCCCAATCTTAAAAATATATGACCTAAATTAAATTAAAAACACATCATCGCCGAAAACAATTTCTGATATGGAGCTACGTTTAAATTCAGGATATTTTTGTTTAATGTCATTTTAAGGTATCACGTTACCTTTCGATTACAGCCGATTTCATGCTAAGTCAAATGTCCTTTGATCATATACTGCTGGTTTTCACGCTACGTGGCGCTAACAGCCAATTTCAGCCTTAGTCAAATGTCCTTTGATCATTTACTGCTGGTTTTCCCAACATGTTTGTCGTGCCATCCTAGAACGATTTGTCCTGTTTTCTTCTGCCCTTTTTGTTCTCGATCTTTCCATTGATCGCAGTGCCTCCCATGCCCACCTGTTGGAGTAAAAGTCTAACGAACTGTACTTCTTATTCAGGTATCAGCGAATTTTTGACATTGTTTTAATGTCATTTATTTAACATTTGATGTCCAAGTTTTTCAATGTCTTCGTAGAATTCTTTTTGTGAAACAAATATCTGTTCCTGTAAGTCGTTTCTCTATTTGCTGATCAATCGTTTATTGGGTATCAAACTCACAAATGGGATCAAGATGCTGAGCAGTAGATGAACTGTAGCGGCCAGCTACACTCAGATGGATATCCTAGACCCCCCCAAAAACATAAACTTCCTGAAAAGGAGAGATCAAAGCACCATTGTTCGACTTCGCACTGAACACATACAACTTAACAGTCACTTCAACAGAATCCAAACAGAACATACTCCAGAGTGTCGGTTGTGCACGATTGTGCACACATTACTATGAATCTGTTTAGAACCATATTTTTTAATGTCCGGCGCTTGCATGTGTTAGGGAAAAGCTTCATACAAGGTCAGACAAATGGGACACTTTGTAGATACCACATTACGGCATTGGGTCAAGGGCAGGAGCGTACAGGCTGCTGGACCAATAGCCAATCAAGACCGGAGATAGTGTTAAAGTTAGGTGCAACTTACAGACCTAGACCGCCCAACTAGTGTCAGAGTCAGGTGTAACCTACAGACCAAGACCCCCACCTGGTGTCAGAGTCAGGTGTAACCTAAAGACCAAGACCCCCCCCCCCCCCCTAGTGTCAGAGTCAGATGTAACCTGGAGACCAAGACCCTCACCTAGTATCAGAGTCAGGTGTAACCTACAGACCAAGACCCCACCTAGTGTCAGAGTCAGGTGTAACCTACAGACAAAGACTCCCACCTAGTGTCAGAGTCATATGTAACCTGGAGATCAAGACCCCCCACCTAGCGTCAGAGTCAGGTGTAACCTACAGACCAAGACCTCCACCTAGTGTCAGTCAGGTGTAACCTACAGACCAAGACCCCCCATCTAGTGTCAGAGGCAGGTGTAACCTACAGACCAAGACTCCCATCTAGTGTCAGAGTCAGGAGTAACCTACAGACCAAGACTCCCACCTAGCGTCAGAGTCAGGTGTAACCCACAGGCCAAGACTCCCACCTAGTGTCAGAGTCAGGTGTAACCTACAGACCAAGACTCCCACCTAGCGTCAGAGTCAGGTGTAACCTACAGACCAAGACTCCCACCTAGCGTCAGAGTCATGTGTAACATGGAGACCAAGACCCCCACCTATCGTCGGAGTCAGGTACAAAGAACTAACAACACCTCCACCTCATGTCAACGTGCAACTAAAACAGGTTGGTTTACAGCCGACTATCCAACGAGCTGGGGATCGACGTTGTCATTACCTTCGCTGTTAGTCTACTACGAACCCTTGCATTGCACAACAGCTAGCGGGATACAGACCCACCTATTTCAGTACGTCAGAATGTAAGTAGAGCCACTACAAACTATGGCAGAGAAAATTCATCTAAAGATATGAACTGTGAACTAAAAGAGTTTCAAAAGGTACACAAACATCATCTGTTCTCATAAAACACCTGTTTCATTTCCGTTTCTGTACTCCAGCCATTGCACTTATTTAAGGATTTCGTTTCCGTTCCATTAGATATCAAAGTTGACCGGTCAATCCACTTTTTCGTTGGCCTTCTTGACCACTTCTAAACACGAGACTCTTTTTGCGTCGTTTCCTCCTTGACTATCTTTTTTGGTAAAGTGTTATTGTTCATTCACGTGCTACTTTTCTCCTGCATGTTCCAATCCAACGAATGTGTGTTAATATTGGTAGATTTCTTTCTAGCAAGGTGTATATCCTATTCCACTTTAAAGGTCCATGTTACGATTACAGTTAATAAAGAAATTTAACTTTAACAATATCCGTGAGCACATTGACTGATTAATATATACGAAACCTGCTCTAAATATTATTTGTTTGTGTGTGTGTCTTAGACTAGCAAAGTACAGCTGTATCGATTCTGTGTGTTTCGTCACTGTTTCGTGAGTTCTTAGTCGTGACGTCAACTTCAACTTTACAAAATGTACACCATCACAACGTCGTTTACTTTAATTTCTGCAGTCCACCAAAAGAATTGATAGAACTGAGGAATAAAGGTCACATGTTCACTCAGTTGCCGCGCAGTATGCAGAATAAGGTACAAAAACATTTGCCGCACTGAAAGATTTTAAACACGCGTCCTTTGTTCAGAAATCCAGTACCGTGACTGTTCGCCACCCGGTATTCGGCGCCTAGTAATGTCAAAATCTAGGCACATCAATTGCAAAGCACGGGCTACCGTCAGGGAAGTTGTGTGCAAGCTTCGTTTATTAGATTTCAGCTTACCGTGAGATGGATGGCTTATCTGCCCCCTTTTCCTCTCATATTCTGTAATTCAGAATTACATTTACAAGTTTGGAATACTGAAACGAACAGTCACTAACGACGATATTATAAATAGACCTGCCACTCAAATCGTCTAACCACGAGCATATTAGAAAAGATACCATCGAGGCTATCGATAAATGTTAAAGATCTGAATGCAAAGAAGAAAGAAACAGATTCTAGCATTGGCATTGGTCAGATATGGCTAAAACATGGGGCAGATAAACATATAGCTGTTAATTGTTGTGTACCTGTGATGCTATCAGATGATGTCAAATCCTTTGATGTCGCAGTTTATGACGTCAAGTTAGCAGGTTACAAAATAATTGAGACTGAACTCTAACACTTCCAGGTGTGTGGTAGTTGATTTACAAACGCTTCATCTTCATCACCTCTTATCTTTTCCTCCCAAAAGCGGCACAACTACATTTTAATCCTTACTATTCAGTTGTCGTTCTCTATTGTTACTGACTTCGTGCTAATCACAGATGAAAGTCAGTCATTGTCGGGGACCTGTTGTGAATTACTGACCCCGAATGGACACTACAATAAAAAAAAATTGATTAACTATGTTTTTCAAATTTTTTAGACAATTATTTACGTCAATGATGTAACATAAAAGCATCACATGTTGGAGGTTAGATTAATTCCATGATGTAACATCAAAACGTTGAATGTTGAAGGTAAAGCTACGTTCATTATGTAACATCAAAACGTCAAATGTTGGAGGTAAAGTTACGTCAATGATGTAACATCAAACCCTCAAATGTTGGAGGTAAAGTTGCGTCCATGATGTAACATCAAACCCTCAATTGTTGGAGGTGAAGTTACGTTTATGATGTAACATCAAACCCTCAAATGTTGGAGGTAAAGTTACGTGTGCCCACGAGCTTGAGTTAATAAGAGTTAGTCTTATAAGTGGTATATTTGCGGTTATGTGTTGTGTTATGTATCTCTTCCCCACACGGTCAACAATAAAACCATTGAGACATATCAGATATTCTTATCTGTGCTGTCCTATATCCCCGACGAAGACCTTATTATCGTAACATAGCTTGTCATGAATTTCAGCATTTGTATCTATGTAAACTGACAAGTTCTTGTTTTTGTTAGTACTTACAATTGGCAGATAGCACTTTTATAATGTGTTGCTTTAAACAACAAAAATGTGAAATGTTTTCCAAGGGAGCGATCGGTATGTTTTCTTGTTACATGTTTATTCTTTGTCTTGTAACAAACAAACCTGATGTATAACCTTCTCGATCTGTTTTTAGTTACAATTCGAAAACAATTACTTTAATTGTCGAACTAAACAAATACAACGCAAGCAACCAAAATATCGAACAAACAACAGCGGAAATTGTGGTCAAATAAGGTTTGTTTTAAAACCTCAATTGACGCACTCTTGTACTGCGGTATTTTTTTAACATACGCATTACCTGCGCTACAGCAAGCCCACAAACTAAACAGACAAATGTTACAAGATGTGACAGAACTAGTAAAAGTGACAGAATCAGAAATATGTGTACAAGAACACGACACAAATCTATTTGAGCAGCATGTTAGCGAGTGGTGGTAAAGATAGATAGTGCGCCATTCTCAGAGAGAATACTAACATATATCCGCTGGTTTGGAACACCCAGGTTCAGAGACAATCAGATAAAACATTTCCCCCCCCCCCTCCCCTCCTTCAAAAATAAAAAGATGGAGAAGGAAGATAAACACAGTAGTGACATCTACAGTTGCTGCCCTATATCCCACGGGAAAAGATCCATAACAAATAGATCAGTTCAGTACTGCAATCTTTAATCCTGGTATCTAATCTGGCATATCAAGTTTTGGCCTACCCACCTTTTGTTTAAACTCATTTCGGTTTGATGCTTTGAACCACAGACATCCTTTACTCAGGTCATCGCTCTTTCTCGTTGCTGGACGTTCGCATAGACACTTCTTCTTCTTTGCGTTCAGGATATTTGGTCATGGTATATCTGTAGATCAGTCGCCATGATAAAGTCTGTAGTCTTCACCAGGTCGGAGCGGCTGCCCCACAGCTTTTGTCTCAGCTCCACACTCTCTGGTCAGGTCTGGCATCTCACTTCCCTATAGAGTGGCCATTCCTGTAGAATGTGTTCAGGATTCTGGCCTCCTGTTCTACATGGGCATTCATCGGTGTGTGAGATCTTTAGTCGGTAAAGATGTTCTAGTAGTCTGCAGTAACCAGTTCTCAGGCGAAATAAAGTAGTTTGTTGCTTTCTTTTAAGTGTGGTGTACTGCTTATGTTTCTTTGTAGTCCACCAGATCGTCCCGTTTGTGCCCATCTGTTATCAAGCTTACGCACAACAAGTCCGGCTTATCTGCGTTTTCTTGACAATACAGTATCTACGACGCCAACGAACATGGTCCAGCGTCAGATCTCTGTGTTGTGAATCCGGTCCAGTAGAGAAACTTTCAATGTGCTGCTTCCCTCAGCTGCACTTTGAGCAACTCGAAGCTTCTCTGAATCTACTTTTGTGCATGTTCTATATCTCGCAGCCATACATGATGTTGAAGGTGGGAGATCTTGCCTTGTCGTTTCTCATTTGTTGAAATATTGGCTCGATACTATTGCAGCTGAACCATTTTGCTGCTATCCTACATGAAATCTCAAATGCTAATTCAATTTGAGTGAACAGGTAAATACTTTTTTGGTATAGGCTTTTGAAAGACTAACAGATCGCACTAGTAGAGCATGTGTGAAGAATTTCAGCTCTCTGGGAAATGTGGAAGTTGGTTAAAATAGGAGAAATAAAAGTACAGGCAAACGAACAATGGTCAAGTCAAGTTAAATAAAAGCTTGTATGGAAAAAAACTGAAACTTGATTTTGTAATTGGGTCGAAAGCTGGGAATGAGTTGAGAGCGGTCAGCGAAATATAGATTACTGTTTGCATCAGGGTTAGCGAATCGACGCTGACCATGACTACTTGGTATCCGAGTGGTGACCCTGGAAACAGGCTTGTCCCGTACAGTCTGGCTGAAAGAATAGGGATTGAAGAAGGAAGGCATACCCAGTCCATATATTACTACTTAGTCGCTCCTCTTCTACCATGCGGTGTAGAGGTCCAGTCCATATATTACTACTTAGTCGCTCCTATTTTACCATGCAGTGTAGAGGTCCAGTCCATATATGCCATACCGAAAAGCGCAGATACAGCGACTGTGATTTACGGCTAAATGTAATAAAAAGATCATTTCAGGATAAAACAAAATGATCATTTCAGGATAAAACAAAAAGGATCATTTCAGGATAAAACAAAACGATCATTTCAGGATAAAACAAAATGATAATTTCAGGATAAAACAAAATGATCATTTCAGGATAAAACAAAAAGGATAATTTCAGGATAAAACAAAAGGATCATTTCAGGATAAAACAAAAGGATCATTATATAATGGGTATAGCTACAAGCTGACTAAAGAGAGGTCCAGATTAGATATTAGGAAATATTTTTTTAGTCAAAGAGTGGTGTCTGCTTGGAATGCATTGCCAGGGGAGGTAGTGTAGGCAGGGACAGTTAATGCATTTAAGAATAAACCGGATGCGCATAGCTTTTAGAGCAAGGTGATGTAAATGTAACTGGTTGTATACAGACTCTGCAGGGTCTTCTAAACCAGTATAAAGACGTTACGTTAAGTAAGTTAAGTTATAATAAAACAAAAGAAGAAGAAGAAGAAGAAGAAAAAGAAGAAGATAATATTACGATATGTCTCTATCAGTTGCAGGATAATGTAAGACATCTCAGAATTAAAACACCAAATGCACTAAACAGTTACACACATCGCCTTTAATCACTTTCTTAATTTAAAAAACTCTATCTCGAAACTAACATTTACAAAGAAAATGAATTTCACAGCTGAAATTCGGTATAATCAAGATTCACAATGAAACAGTACAGAGATCGAAATCTCGATCATCTGTAGAAATGACTGCGCTTAAGTCACATTTGGTACAATGTCTTTTTAATTCAAGAGTACGAAAGGCAGTCGGGATATACATAATAGAAACACTGCAACCTTCCAAACATGTAGAAGATGTCCCAAGAGAAGTGTGCATGAGGCTAGCAGCCCCAGCGTGCATAACTACTTACTACAGAAATCGTTCTAATCACTTCAACATTCAGTGAAATATTGATGGCAGAATTTGAATAGTAGAAGTGGCAGATTTTTAGGAGGAAGACAGGGGGGAGAGAATTGGGGAAAGTGCCCATTCTAGCTTCTGACGACAAACTTCCCGGGATCACACATAGGTCTCAACACGCTCCAGTCTACCTATCTGCAAATGAATTAATACTGCTGGGGAAGACATGGATGTTAAGAATGAAACTGGTCACATGACCTACAAATATGGTTCGACCTTATTCATAATAGTCTTTATCCCATGTGTGTTAATATTGTCTGGAGCTAGAGATATGTTTATTGTTCTTTTCTTAACCTGCATTGATGGGTTTTAATGAATCTGCATTTAAGGTGTTCTTTACTGAATCTGCATTTATGGGTTTTAATGAATCTGTATTTAAGGTGTTCTTTACTGAATCTGCATTTATGGGTTTTAATGAATCTGTATTTAAGGTGTTCTTTACTGAATCTGCATTTATGGGTTTTAATGAATCTGTATTTAAGGTGTTCTTTACTGAATCTGCATTTATGGGTTTTAATGAATCTGCATTTAAGGTGTTCTTTACTGAATCTGCATTTATGGGTTTTAATGAATCTGCATTTAAGGTGTTCTTTACTGAATCTGCATTTATGGGTTTTAATGAATCTGCATTTAAAGTGTTCTTTACTGAATCTGCATTTATGGGTTTTAATGAATCTGTATTTAAGGTGTTCTTTACTGAATCTGCATTTATGGGTTTTAATGAATCTGCATTTAAGGTGTTCTTTACTGAATCTGCATTTATGGGTTTTAATGAATCTGTATTTAAGGTGTTCTTTACTGAATCTGCATTTATGGGTTTTAATGAATCTGTATTTAAGGTGTTCTTTACTGAATCTGCATTTATGGGTTTTAATGAATCTGTATTTAAGGTGTTCTTTACTGAATCTGCATTTATGGGTTTTAATGGATCTGCATTTAAAGTGTTCTTTACTGAATCTGCATGTATGGGTCCTATTGGATAGACATTTATGGGTCTTAATGAATCTGTATTTATGGGTCTTAATGGGTCTGTATTTATGGGTCTTAATGGCTCTGTATTCATGGGTCTTAATGGATCTGTATTTATGGGTCTTAATGGATCTGTATTTATGGGTCTTAATGGCTCTGTATTTATGGGTATTAATGAATCTGTATTTATGGGTCTTAATGGATCTGTATTTATGGGTCTTAATGGCTCTGTATTTATGGGTCTTAATGGGTCTGTATTTATGGGTCTTAATGGCTCTGTATTTATGGGTATTAATGAATCTGTATTTATGGGTCTTAATGGATCTGTATTTATGGGTCTTAATGGCTCTGTATTTATGGGTCTTAATGGGTCTGTATTTGTGGGTCTTAATGGCTCTGTATTCATGGGTCTTAATGGATCTGTATTTATGGGTCTTAATGGATCTGTATTTATGGTTATTTTATAAAAATTTGCATATATGATGGTCATTTTTGAGACTTATTTATCGTAAATGTGTACCGGCTCAGTCTGGGAAGTAAAAGCGGCGAGGGAGAGAAAGATGGCTACCGCCCTCATATATTCGAGCTTTTGAAATGTGAGATAGATAACATCTCACACACTTAGGCAGTAATGCTTTGGGTTACTTTACTTTACTTTATTTGTCGTTTTCTTTTAGTCGGCAGTGTATTTGTCGTGTTCTTGAAGTGGGACGTGTATTTGTCGTGTTCTTGGAGTGGGACGTGTATTTGTCGTGTTCTTGGAGTGGGAGGTGTATTTGTCGTGTTCTTGGAGTGGGACGTGTATTTGTCGTGTTCTTGAAGTGGGAGGTGTATTTGTCGTGTTCTTGGAGTGAGAGGTGTATTTGTCGTGTTCTTGAAGTGGGACGTGTATTTGTCGTGTTCTTGAAGTGGGAGGTGTATTTGTGGTGTTCTTGGAGTGAGAGGTGTATTTGTCGTGTTCTTGAAGTGGGACGTGTATTTGTCGTGTTCTTGGAGTGAGAGGTGTATTTGTCGTGTTCTTGGAGTGGGAGGAGTATCTGTAGTTGCGGTGTATTATTTCTGTTTAAAACATGCAGGTGTATTTGTTGATCGCCTTAGCTCGTCTCGCTCCATCCGAAGTACATAGATACCTCTACAGAACGCAATCCTTAAGGTATATCCTTTTCTCAAAATGTAAAGTGTCCATTTTCAAAGCAATGGTTTCTAAGGTCAAGGCTGTTATCCCAAATATAAAGAACCGGTACCTACCCAACACAAGCCGCGGAAACTAACCTTGCAACAGTAAACAGCTGGGCAGGCTCGTCTGGTAGCAAACATACAGATCAGTGTCAAAGAAATCGGCAGCATATTGGTACTGTCCATTAGAAACATATTCCAATAACAATATTCACCGCTTAGATTCCGTGTCAGAAGAAAAACAAGTATGAAGTCTATGTTACAACAAAAAGGCCTTCTTTGTGTTTCGTTGTTTTTATTCTTGTCCCTGACGAATCTCTTTTGGTTGGAACGTAGGTTTCATTTATGTTTCTATTTCGACTCAGTATCTCAGCCAGATGTACCCATGCTAAAAAAACGAGCTCACTTCAGAGCATTTAATTGACATTTTACCACATCCTTGAAAAGTCGTAGCAGTCCTGTTCTATTGAACTCGGGCACCACTCGGACACCACTCGGACAGTTGCCATTTTGGCGGCGAAATTTGATAGGCTCAACCCCAGGTATAGAAATATGATCTCCATGTTTACATACACGCATGCAGAAACGGTCCCTCGAGATAGTAACATTACTGGCAAATACCCTTTTCGGAACGCTATGACACGATACTGAGAGCCATAGAAAGGCCACAATATGCAGACGCCTTCTCGAGTTTCCATTTCAGGAATAGAGGGAGAGTCATTCCCTGGAGAATTGTGTTCGCATTGACTAAATGGGGTTTGGGAAGTGTTTTAATCGTATTTTTATCTTTATTTTTAAAAGCTGTGCTCGTTCGAAATCTCTAACATTTTACTATGTTTTTCTGGAACAGTGGCCCTTCGTATATTCCGAGGCGTGCGGAAGAAGGTAAATCTGGATGACCCTATCTGTAATGCAATGCGTGGCGTTTCATTAGGCTGGCCACTATTTTAATCACAGTGTCGATCCCCACCTCGTTGACCAGGCAGCTGTAAAACAGATATGAGCACTGCTGGGAGTTTATAAGGCCACTATAACCTTTTAAGGATGTCGCAAAAGACGACGAGCGAAGTTTGTGAATGAGGTTAGCAACCTCAGTATGTAAACCCGTAGCAATGAAACCACTGCTGCAACTACATGCCTTCTGTAAAGGCGCCAGCTATAGCGATGTTCATGTGCTTCACTTGAAGAGAAGACGTCAATCAATCAATGTCAATCCAAGGTAGTCATATTGCAGGAACTACCTTCAAGAATAATAAGTTAGCGACTTCCCAGAAATAGGTCTCAGCTTTTTTGTGAAGCGATCTGACAAGTTCTCTTTCTCGGTGTATGTAACACCTATTCAAAATATGTTAGGTATCCAATTACAACTGGGTAGACTTGAGCAGGGGCGCTATCAGGAAGCGAATTTAATACGCTTTCCAAGAAAGGTAAAGGATGCAACCACTTTGCCACTCTATTATGTCAAATAAAAAAACTGTTTACAGATGCCCTGTCCGTGGTTACAGCACTAAAAAGCCAGAAAAATACAGAACTTAATGATTTAAGAGCAGTACTCTGTCAACTATGCCAGCAGGCCGCACCAAAAAGAGTAGTGGTACAGTGGGTTCCATCCCACTGTAACATCCAAGGCAACGAGGAGGCAGACAGACTGGCAAAAGACGGTGCAAGATTACCACAACCAGATTCTAGTGTGACCTACGAAGAGTCCAAAAGGTCTATTAGGGCAAGATACATGGCCAAATGGGAAACAGAACATACTGGCTACACAAAAAATGATGCCTATTACCAGTTGAACAAAAGAGAGCAGGTCGTAGCCTTCAGACTCCGCACATGTCACAACAGACTGAGGTACCATCTATTCAATAAACTGAAGATAGGTGGCACTGATGAATGCACCTGTGGTACAGGGAAAATGACCGCCGAACATTTGCTGCAAAATTGCCCGACATACGAGGATAGGAGAAAGCACATGTGGCCATGACCAGTGCCAACACTAGACAAGCTCTATGGCAGTGTCGACAGCCTCAGGATGACAGCTGCTTTCTTCGAACAAATTCAAGTTGACGTCTGACAGCGTACGAAGAAGGAGAAGAAGAAATTAAAAAACAAGGTCTTAACCGCTGATCAGGAATGAAGTGACTTTTCTTTCCCTAAACGTACGCCAGGTATATTTACAGCTGTGTTAACTGGAGGTGCCGGTAGTGGGAGTTGAACCCCGTACCTTCGCCATGAAAGGCGAGTGCTCTGCCACTGCCTAATCAGGTCAGGTCAGGTAATCCCGTAACCGGTAAGGTCGTTGGGGCACACATGAAGACATCCTCACAACGCCACGCCACCATTTTCTTTCAGATGCCAATGCCTGTGACTCTTCTGGTCGGAGATTGGTCCATTATTTTATGTTGTCCTCCCATCTCTTTTTAAGACGGCGTCTTCTCCGTCTGCCATGCACCTTTCCATAGTGCTTCCCAAGCTATTCCAGACCAGGAACCAATATATCAAATGATAATTCACAGCGTCCGACTATTCAAAACTTACCACACGGCTTAAAAAAACAAGCTTTTTAGACGTTCCAGGTAAATAACATGAGACGTTTGTAATGAGTAAAATCAATAAGAATTAGATACAGGTTTAGGGATTATCTATACCAACATTGAACATTGGTTCATCATTTGCCTTCTTTCGCCCTGTTATGCCTTTCAGCATCAGGTTATGAAGAGATCTCTAGAACGAGCCCGTCTGTGTGCCTCATGCGCACTAGCGTTTACTGCCTCCCATATTTCTGTAGGCCACCTTTTGCGTGGTCTGCCTTTGGCTTTGAATCCGTTGTATCTAAATAGCATTGCTTGTTGGGGGATGCTGTGTGGTGGTAGGCTTGTTACGTGGCCAAACAATTTTAGTTGCTGTCTTTTGATGTAGTTTAATACTGGTGTTGTTCCCACTAGTCTCCTGATGCCATCGTTTCTGATCATGTCTCTCCTTGTTACGTCCAATATCTTTCGCAGGCATTTCATTTTTGTTGTTACGATGTATCGTCTTTCATTTGATGTTAGTGTCCAGTTTTGACATTGATAGTATAGTGTTGAGACGAAAATCGTGATGTATAAAGCTCTTTTGGTAGTTATTTTCACGTGCTTGCAATTAAGTATTGGAGTTAATTGTCTAATGATCTAATTTGCGGTATTGCATCTTTGTTGGATTTTTCGATGTAATTCTTCCGTTTGCTGATAACGTGCTTTCTAAGTATGTGAAACAGGCTGTATAAATAACAGGCTGCAGCAGGGCAGACTGGCTAAGGAGAAGGGATCGAAGAGGGAATGCTAACCCGGTACTCAAAAATGCTTGCTGAAGTCGGATGTGTTGGACCGAAAGGTGCAAATATCGCAGTCAAGCTGTAAACTACAACACAACGCATTCCGTTCTCTGGACTACATTCTGCTACTTAAGCACTTTCAGTGTTTGGTAGCGGGAGATTGAGAACGAACGCAGAAGAAGAAGAAGAGGAAGAAGAAGAAGAAGAAGAAGGAAGAAGGAAGGAGGAGGAGGACGACGACGACGACAACGACAACGACGACAACAACAACAACAACAACAACAACAATAACAACAACAATAATAGGAAAAACACTGATGATTAAACCTCTTCTTCATTATTCTCAAACTCCAATTACCAAACCCTAGAAAGGACTTTGTAAGCAGCTGGATGTTTGTCACTGTTTACATCTTAGCTACGATATTTACACTTTTCGGTCTGACACATCCGACTTCAGCAAGCATTTTTGGTTATCGGGCTGCCTTCTTTTCCTTAGCCAGTCTGCTCTGTTTCAACCTGTTATCCAGGCTCACTGTGTGGAGGTGTAGAAGGGTCTTGGCAGCTCTAGGTCTCTGGTCCTGACGCTAGCAGTCAGCTATGGGTCGCTGACCGCCACCAGTTCTAGCACTGCTTAGCATCTTGATCCTTGTTTAATCTGACTATCTGAAATACAAACAAGGTTTAGAGCAGCTATTGCACAAGGGCAACTTGTGGGTAGCCATAATTGTAACGTGAACAGTTTGATAATGCAGTAAGAGTAATGTGAACGGTTTGTTAATTGTCGTAACAATGGAAACACGGTGGCTAAACTCCTATAGATGATGTAGTCGAATAAAATAATACTCTCTCTCTATATCTCTCTCTCTCGATCTCTTTGTCTCTCTGTCTCTCTCTCTCTCTCTCTCTTTCTCTATAATTATATATATATATATATATATATATATATATATATATATATATATATATATATATATGTGTGTGTATATGTCGACATATCTATTTATCTTTTTAAATGTGTCTATGTTTATATTGTCTCTCTAAACGTGAACACAAAAGGAGCCTGCATGTGGATTGCAATTTGTATAGCATTCGTGCATTCCCTGAAAACGACTTTCCGGTCGGCTAACTCTTTCACTACTGAAGCATAGTGGATCATAGATTAACTCTCCTGTTGATTTCATTCAACATCGAAGGACTCTTTAATGATAGAGAAACGTTATTGCACTCAGCGCAAATGCGATGTACTGATGGTCCAAGAGATCTATCTCGGAATCGCTGACGGCAGACCAGGGGAGATCACAAAGCAATCTGAGAACACAATTTCTGTGATACCAGTTCTTTATATACGCCAAATGAGCCAGAATTCCAGCGGCAATACATAGATTCTCACAGTTGAAACATTGTCTAAAATTACGAACGATATCATCATTACATCTACTGCTCTAAAACAACTGTGTTATCGAAGAGTTCGATTAACTTCAGATCGCGAAAAATAAAATAATCACGGGTCATTTTAACTATCATAGTACTGCATGGGGGTACAATGGATCAGATGCTAGTGGCAACAAGTTGAAGAACTGGGCAGGGTAGAACGGATTACAACTCTTGCAGGAGTCAAAACTACGGCAACCATTTTTTAATTGCAGCAGATGGTGAAGAATATACAATCTTGACAAGATATTTGTGAATGGCGAGATAATACATCAGATGACCACATCTGCAGATGAGTCTATACCACAGACGCCAGATGAGCCTATACCACAGACGCCAGATGAGTCTATACCACAGACGCCAGATGAGTCTATACCACAGACGCCAGATGAGCCTATACCACAGACGCCATATGAGTCTATACCACAGACCCCAGATGTCTATACCACAGACGCCAGATGAGTTTATACCACATGGGCCAGATGAGGCTATCCCACGGACGTAATGGAGGTCAATCTCGTGCAACGTCACAGCAGCTGTCCAAACGGAGATTGTACCTTCCAAAAAGCACTTTAACATTAAAAGAGACAAGCAGAATCCGTTTGCTTGTGATCTAGACACAGAAGATGTTGAGACTAGAACCAAGGATTGCAAAATATGAGGAACGTGTTGAAATAACTAGAAGAAAATCCAAACGTCCCTCAAATCTGGAGGAAATTCGATGTGGTTGCTAAAGTGTTTCTTCTTCTTCTGCGTACACAGTCAGACAGTAACCATTATTTTTTCGAAAAAAGCGGCGGTCATCCTGAGACTCTCGCCACTACCATAGAGCTTGTCTTGCAGTTCCACTGGCAATGGCCACATCTGCTCTCTCTGATCCTCGTATGTCGGGCAGTTCTGCAGCAGATGTTCAGTGGTCATTTTACCAGTACCGCACGGGCATTCGTCGGTACACCCTATCTTCAATTTGTTGAAGAGGTGGTACCTCAGTCTGTTGTGGCCAGTGCGAAGTCTGAAGACAACGACCTGCTCTCTTCGGTTCAACTGGTAATAGGCATCGTTTTTGGTGTAACCAGTATGTTCGGTTTCCCATTTGGACATGTACCTGGCTTTGATAAGCCGTTTTGACTCTTCGTACGTCATACTGGTATCTATTTGTGGTAGCCTTGCACCTTCTTTTGCCGCTAAAGTGTTTAAACACTTGCATCACATCCACGGAAGTCCCTCTTCTGGAGGAAATCCCGTTTCACTGCGTTATTACATCCATAAAAAATCCCAACAGAATCAAAGAACGTCTGACCTGTGTGGTCACTATGCCGCCAGTAGAAGGTTTTTGAAAGCATCATTCTGAACAATAAGAAGCTTGTAAGGGCAGTTTCAGACTCAGAAAATGATGTTGCCGCCATGTTATTAACATTATATAAACAAATCGAGAATCAGTAAGACCGGAAACAGGACGCTATGATGGCTTTTATCAAAAGATCAGGTACGTACTTCGTTTTCTTTGTTAAAACACATTGATAAAAAGTGGGAACAGAGATTATAGCAACCAAATCATAAATGTGTAATCAATACATGCATTCATTTAAAAATAATAATTGTTCATTTTAAATATATTGCTATGTAACAATCTATAACACATCGTATGTATTCGAGTTTTGTGAGACTGTCTTGTGTATTTTTGTAACTATATGTCTCCACACTTTTTATAGCTTTCGACTTAAGCAAGTCTATTTCCGTCACAGCATCTAACCTCTCCATTTATGGTTACACTGTACAAGCTTTATATGTTTTCCTTGACTCTCCTCAGCTAGATATTCATTGACCATTTTCCAGGGCCTACCCCATTCTGCCCCCCCCCCCCCAAATAAACAAAACATCGAGCCATATTACAGGTATGTTCTTGACATGTTTAACAAAGACATCATATAATCCATTCTCCAGTTTGGTTTCCGTTTCCGAGTATTCCAAGAATAATATACGCCGGATATCTGGGTTTGGGACTACTTTCAAACTCCTGATGCGTAACAACACATGTTCGCTAAAAACACCACTATGGTAGCTGGTGCTGGAAGTTATGATGACAACATTGATCCGAATCAGCGGGAAATCTTTACAATCGTTGTTCAAAAGGCTCCACAATTAAGCACAGAAAACACAACATTGTTGGCATTCACCATTCTTCTTAAACCGACCTAATTTATGGCTGGAAAATCTTCAACACTTTTTTTTAAATATTGAAGCTAAATCTTCACTCACAAGCCAGTTCGCTAAAAACAAATATTTAGTTTACAAATAAGGTGCTGCTACATTAGCAAGAAATATCCATTTTCTGCTCATCATATTCAAAAATGAAGTATATTCCACAGTAGTTGCTGCTGGGTAATATTGAAATACGTCAGAATCGTTCCCGTGGAACATGGAATAGCACCACTGTTTCCTTACTTGCATGTCGTAAGTGGCAAAAAATGGATTGCACATGCGAATGAAAACTTTGTCATGTAAAAACCAGTGCTATAAAACCACACTGCAATTGGCTGGAATCTGGGTTTTCTAAAAACTGTTAGGGGAGCCAAATGCAGTGTTGGACCTATGCTTCAACAAATGCAGTGTTGGACCTATGCTTCAACAAATGCAGTGCTGGACCTATGCTTCAACAAATGCAGTGTTGGACCTATGCTTCAACAAATGCAGTGTTGGACCTATGCTTCAACAAATGCAGTGTTGGACCTATGCTTCAACAAATGCAGTGTTGGACCTATGCTTCAACAAATGCAGTGTTGGACCTATGCTTCAACAAATGCAGTGTTGGACCTATGCTTCAACAAATGCAGCGACGGGAGACGTTCAGTAAATATTGCAATAACTATTGAGGCAACATGTTTGAACACGACCATGATTTAAGAGCAGTACTCTTGTCAACTATGCCAGCAGGCCGCGCCAAAAAGGGTAGTGGTGCAGTGGGTTCCATCTCACTGCAACATCTAAGGCAACGAGGAGGCAGACAGACTGGCAAAAGAAGGTGCAAAACTACCACAACCTGATACTAGTATGACATACGAAGAGTCAAAACGGCTTATTAGAGCTAGATACATGACCAAATGGGAAACCGAACATACTGGCTACACCAAAAACGATGCCTATTACCAGTTGAACAGAAAAGAGCAGGTCGTGGTCTTCAGACTTCGCACTGGCCATAATAGACTCAGGTACCACCTATTCAACAAATTGAATGGACATTAATACTATATGGCAACTGGCTGAAGAAATGTGAAATAATACAAGTGGATAAACTCTAGAGGCTTCAAGAAACTAGAACAAAGAATGGATCAGAACCGAAACATTATATCAAATTGAAGAAATAAAACAGACTGAAGTTATACTCAACAATTGCTGAAACATGAGTCACTTAACAAGAAGCACATAAAAAAAACTATGCTAATACAGACAAAGAGGTTAAAACATGCATATAGAAAACCTATACTAATACAAGAAGGTTAAGACAAGGGTATAGAAAAACTATGTTTCGAACGAAGAGGAAGAACAACTACAGACAAAAAAAAGTTAATACATACATACAGAAAAACTATGCTAATACAAGGAGGATAAGACATGCATACAGAAAAACTATGCTAATATAAGGTTAAGACACGCATACAGAAAAACTATGCTAATATAAGGTTAAGACACGCATACAGAAAAACTATGCTAATATAAGGTTAAGACACGCATACAGAAAAACTATGCTAATATAAGGTTAAGACACGCATACAGAAAAACTATGCTAATATAAGGTTAAGACACGCATACAGAAAAACTATGCTAATATAAGGTTAAGACACGCATACAGAAAAACTATGCTAATATAAGGTTAAGACACGCATACAGAAAAACTATGCTAATATAAGGTTAAGACACGCATACAGAAAAACTATGCTAATATAAGGTTAAGACACGCATACAGAAAAACTATGCTAATATAAGGTTAAGACACGCATACAGAAAAACTATGCTAATATAAGGTTAAGACACGCATACAGAAAAACTATGCTAATATAAGGTTAAAACACGCATACAGAAAAACTATGCTAGTACAAGGAGCTTAAAACATACATACAGAAAAAAACTATTCTACTACAGACAAAGAGGTTAAAACACGCATACAGAAAAACTATTCTACTACAGACAAAGACCGCATTGTTCTCATGGTATGATTGTGTTTGAAAAGGTCTGTCATTCATGATGATGGTCGAGATTCACCGTATCGCTCCAGCTGAAGCATTATATCCCCACTACAGCTGGCACTTTTACAGGCAACTTGCATTCAAGCATTTTTATTTATGGTTTCAAAAGCAATATGTGTACATAGTGAGGCTGCTATCCCCATCCGCAACATTCTTTAATAGCCCTTTTCGTAATGTTTGGAAGGTTACAGTAGCCCTGTTTGTTTCAACTCGAAGACCACTTGGATGTACCATTCAATATGCTTATCAATACATTTCTCTCTGCCTGTCGCTGAATCGCTCGCGCGCAGGGACAGACTGGCAGTACGAGGCTCGTGCCACGTGAGGACACGGGGAGGGCCGAATACAAAATATCGTCTCTGTAAAGCTCCCTTCTGTTGGGTAATTCCTCCGTTTTTATTAAAAACAAGAGACTTGTTTTGTTTTTTTAGGATATAATTTACCCTCACACGCAAGCTGAAAAAAACTGAGTTTGAACCACCCCTCTCTCGCTCACTCTCACTGGTGACCACGTGATACTGCCATGATTTAAGACGGCTTCTTCGCGAGCACGTATGGTCAGTCGTCTGAGTAGCCAGTCCATCTCCGTTCCTACATCTTATCACTGAATACTCCCTGGATTTATGAGAAGTTTACTGCCACAGTCATCTAATGGCACCACGATTTGTCTAGACAATTGTGTTCCTGCTTGTTTTATGTCTTTGGAGATCTTTAGTCATATTTGCGACTCCACAACAATTTAATACAAATCTATTATTTGGCATTTGATTGTCAAAGATAGTTCCGATAGTATAACTTTCAGAGTTCACTTTGAATAAGTGATGTTTACCAGTAACGGAACAAATTCCAAAGGAGACGAAGCAGCGCCATAGATTATAAAAGCCACCTCGATCACAAACTTGTGAACCCACGACATCTTCGCAACATTCACCACAGGCTCAGTTAGTGGACTGACAGTGACTTGGACAAGTAAGAATTATACAATATTATCTTGTTCTTGTTGTTGTTGCTATTGTTGTTGTTGTTGGCGGCGTTGGCAGTTAAAAGTCTGTTTTGTTAGATTGTTATTGATTGATAAATGATGTATGTTCGATTTTCTGTGATAAAAATTCTATTTTTAAGTGTGTGAACGTGAATAATTTTTTTTAATCGTTTCAATTATTCTTCTTACATTTCCCCATGACCCGTGTCAATCTAGATAAGTCGGGTTATCTCATTCTCTCTCTCTCTCTCACTCTCTCTCACTCTCTCACACACATATACGTGCACATACGCACAGCTGCACAGCCACATACATATACACACAGACACACATCCTTTATTCCCAGAGGTCCCCTCTTCTAACATATGGCTACAACCAACGACAGTTCTCAACTGATTCCTATTTTGGACCGTCTTCTCGAGCACGGCTCCAATCATTAGACTCATCCTTCCACTTCATCGCCAGGCTTTCCTTGGCCTCCATCCGTACCGTTCCCCGTAGGCTCCAATCGAATGCGTATCTGGTTGTATTGCTAGGTTTCTTCCCGAGGGTCTGGTCTGCCCCTCTTTACCAGGACTCTACAGCAGCTTCATATATATCACTGTATAACATGTTAAGTGACACGGCTCACAAACTGAAGGTGCCGGGTTTGCTCCCCATCACAGCACCCGCCGTTACCCCGTGGAAGCAAACCTTTAGGAAATGCAGGAGGAAGCAGACCCTTACATAAAATGCATGCCGAAATCGGATGTACGGGGTCCACAGGCGCAAAACAAAAACTGCAGTGCAACTCACAGCGCCTTGGGGAATAAAGAAATAAGGCGAACGCAACTAAGAAGCACCAAAAAAACCCAACATCCTTACCGAATGCAGACACTAAACAAATAGATTTCCGGATTTCTTGAAAGCTGGTTATGGGAACCTAAACGCAGTGTGGGTCCTATACTCCGTTATCTGTAGAGTGGCAAGCAAATCACGATGACGGAAATGATGGCAACTAACCTTTTCCAATACCTTTCCTTATGTAATTCTTGTTGAGTCAGGGGCTAATTTACAGTTGGGTAGACTTATGCGTGGTACGGATACATTAGCTTCACGACTAATTTTTGTCGTCAGTGCAGTCTCAATATAACTTTTGTCATTTCACTGATACGTTTTCGATTAATTGATTGTTTGTCCTTATCTAATCTTGGTTATTTTATCATTTATTGAACCGTGATCATCGTTTGATTCGATCAACTTATCCGCTAAGTGAAGCATAGAGCCACTGCCACACTGACTTCTCTTTGGGGAGCCCAAGTCCGGGCATTTGAAGTTGTGAATTCAATAGCAATTGTTTTATATGGCAAGGTTGCTAGCCCCATACGCAACCCTCGGTAGTTGACTTTAACGACATGCAGATGTCTCTAACGTTGCAGATGACCTATTATTTTCAATATCTGTACTAAGGTGGTTATGAATGGCGGAAAAATTTGTTGTCAAATGTTATTGTTATCAATTGATTATAAATTGAGTGTTTTCTTGTGTTTGTTATCAATGTTTTCTGATGTTTGTTATTAATGTTTTCTGCTTGTAATCAATGTTTTCTCTTTATTATGATTTTTTTTCTGTTTATTATCAATGTTTTCAATTTGCTATCAATGTTTTCTGGTTGTTATCAATGTTTTCTGTTGTTCATTATCAATGTTTTCTGTTGTTCATTATCAATGTTTTCTATTTGTTATCAATGTTTTCTGTCGCTTGCTTAAAATGTTTTCTGTTTGTTGTCAATGTTTTCTGACGTTTGCACAAACGTTTTCTGTTTGTGATCAATGTTTTCCGGTATACGTTAAAGTGAATTTGATCTGTTGTCAATATTTTCTGTCGTTTGTTAAAATGCTTTCTGTTTGCTAATAAGATTTTCCGACGTTTTCTTAACGTTTTCTGTTTATTGTAAATGTTTTCTGACGTTTGTTAACATGTTTTCATTTAGTTATTAATATTTGCTGACGTAGGTTAAAGTATTTTATGTTTGTTTTCAATGTTTTATGTTTGTTATCAATCGATTATGTTTGTTATCAATGTTTTATGTTTTTTATCAATGTTTTCTGTTTGTTATCAATGCTTACTCGTGTTTGTTATCAATTTTTTCTCGTATTTGTTTTAAATGCCTTCTTTTCCTTCTAATAATGCCTTTTTATTGTATCATTTTTTGTTTGTTATTGCTATCTTGTGTTTCTTATCGATGTTTCCTGAGCGCATATAACAATACACACCTTTACCATCGTTACTATTACGCTATTCCATTTATCCTTCCATCCATCCATCCATCCATCCATCAATCCATCAATCCATCCATCCATCCGTCTGTATGTCAATACATCGGTATGTTTCTTCATATATGTCATGAGGTATTCGCTTGTTGGTACGACCGTCAGTGTGTTGGTCTGTCGGTATCTTCATACATCCATGTATTTATTCATCTATCTTTCTTTCTATCCTTATGTCCACCCATTCCCATCAATATCCACTTCTACTTCTTCATCTATCTACCTAACAACCTAACTAACTACCTACCTAACTAATTAACTACCTACCTACCTACATACCTAGCTTCTTACCTACCTAACTAACTACCTACCTAACAACATAACTATCTACCCACTGCCTACCTTACAACTTAACTACCTACCTACCTAACTAATTTTCTAACGACGTAACTAACTACCTAACTACCTACCTACCTAACTAACTACTTAATAACCTAACTAACTACTTAACTACATACCTACCTAACTAACTACCTTCTACATATCTAAGAACCTAACTACCTACCTACCTAACTAACTACTTAACAACCTAACTAACTATCTAAGTACCTACCTACCTAACTACTACTTAACAACCTAACAAACTACTTAACTACCTACCTACCTAACTAACTACCTAACGACCTAACTAACTACCTAACTACCTACCTACCTAACTAACTACTTAACAACCTAACTAACTACCTAACTACCTACCTACCTAACTAACTACTTAACAACCTAACTAACCACCTAACTACCTACCTACCTAACTAACTACTTAACAACCTAACTAACTACTTAACTACTTACCTACCTAACTAACAACCTAACTATCTAACTATCTACCTACCTAACTAACTAGCTAACAACCTAAATAGCTACCTAACCACCTACCTACCGAGCCACCTTCTTTCTTACCTACCTATCTACCTACCTTCAAAATTACCCATGTAATTACTTACCTGACGACCCACCTAGCAAATTACCTAAGTAACTACTTACTTACCTACCTACCTATCTATATAACTACTGAAGTAGCCACTCATTTAACTACTTATTTAACTAACTACCTACCTACCTCATAACTACTTACCTAACTAACCTACCTGCCTAGCTAACCACTTATCTACGTACCTAACTACATAACTACCTCACTGCCTTACTACATACCTATCTTTAGCTTATTTACATACCTACCTACCTACCTACCTACGTATCTATCTATCTTATCTATCTATCTTATCTATCTATCTAATCTATCTTATCTATCTATCTTATCTATCTTATCTATCTATCTTATCTTATCTATCTTATCTAATCTATCTATCTATCTATCTATCTATCTATCCATCCATCTGTATGTCTGTCTACATATATATATATATATATATACATATATATATATATACTTTTATTATAGATAGCGTTATTGTATTCACATCTCTAATCACTTCACAGCTCCAACACAGAAGAAACTATTGATGCAAGTTAAAAATATCTAGCCTCTAAATTGTGTGGTGACAGGTGGGCCAAGCAGCCTTTATTTACCATTCCTAAAATGATCACTTCGCTCCCTAGAAATGAAAATACACACCTAACTGAGTTTTCTTCCAAGTTTTATAGTGTATTAGCACGTTGATGACGGGCGCTATATTATTAAATAGCATTTTACACATTTAATAAAAGTAAGTTAGCATGTCCTTTACAGAACGTTGCGACTTACAACAATCATCTGTCTGGGAAACGAACCCGTTACTTTGGGATTGTGAAAACCGAGCGAGTTTCACCACTTGGCCTCGCAGCCTCCAATGTTAACATTAAAAAAGAGTATTATTTTTAAAAATTGTTATAACTAATTACTGAACAGACGTACATACTTTACGTGTCTTGCGCATTACCTCACATTTTGTTTCCAATATTCCTCCACATTGATTGCCCGGTCATTCCTCCTCATCAAACCATCAACATTGATTGCCCGGTCATTCCTCCTCATCAAACCATCAACATTCATTGCCCGGTCATTCCTCCTCATCAAACCATCAACATTCATTGCCCGGTCATTCCTCCTCATCAAACCATCAACATTCATTGCCCGGTCTTTCCTCCTCATCAAACCATCAACATTGATTGCCCGGTCATTCCTCAACATTATTCCATCCACGTAGATTGCCTTGTCCATCATCATCATAATGCCACTTTGCATGTTTCCAGAAGGTAGAAAATTAACCTTTGACCTTCGGTCAGCGATTGCGCATGGCTCTCTTGAACAATCAGTACATTGCATGATCGCTGACTGCATATGTCCGACAGTAATGTTTCTTTGTCGTTAGAGAATTGCTTGACGGTGATTGAAATCAATAGGAAAAAATGTTACCATTTAATAGAACAGCTATTGAAAGTCCACGATACCTCGGTAGTGAAAGGACTGGCCGACTGAAGAGTTGCTTCCAGAGGACGTCCGACTGCTGTGTTAATTACAATATATCGGAAACTCCTTCGAGTATATGATACGGGAATAACATGAAAATTCGTGTAATTTTGGGTATCACTAGATGTCGAGTAGTTTGCCGAGGACTTGATAAGGGCAAGAATAGCACCACTGCCCCACAGAGAGCATGTCGTAAGAGGCGAGTAACTCGGTGGAATGTCCTGTCATGCTAGAAGGCAGGATTAAGTTAGCTATATTTCATTGAATCTTCTTGTACATTTGGTACTTTAAATATGTTCATTTTAATATCACAATAAAAATAATAAATGGTGAACAAAAACATATTCATCAAAATAAAAGGATTTGTTCTGCAAAATTGGGATTATTTCAAAAGACCGCATTTAATGACTTACAAGGCAACAAGCGGTCTTAAGACCGTAGGTTTCATGTCCCTGGACTGATATATCAGAATGTATAACATTCTAAGTAAATATAGCAAAGAATTGTCTGTGTCTTGTGTATTGTTAAACGCCATCGCCTGCTATTGTTAAAATATCTCTCATATTTTCCTTTATGGCGGATGTTTGTACATTCTGCGGCTGTTAGTTCTTACAATTATTGCGACCTTTAGAAATATGTTTTTTATGTTGATTGTTTTATGATTAAGGACAATGCCAACAAACAATTTGAGCCATTGTTGAACTTTAAAAGCAGAACAATCAATTGATATTTACACGAACACGTGCTATTATAACAAGTTGGCGCCTTACTTTTTCAACAATCGTATAACATCACAGGCCCAGATAAGACAAGACAACTGGTCAAAATCTCTTAAGCACATAGGGAAGTCACGACTGTCAATATTAGACTACGCTCCGTAGCCCAATTCGTTACGCATTTGGACCCATTGGCACAATTTCTGGAATGTCAATGTAACGGCCACTAAAAGCATTATTGTCAGTCTAAGAGGATGAATATTCGTCCGTGTTTTCCAACAGTGTCTATCTGCAACGCAACGAACTACTTTCCATGTTTAAATATTCCGTTGGTAGTCTTTGGTAATTTCTATGACATGCCTTTTTCAGCAGAAAAACAAACAGGACACATTTGTAGGTGTGCGTTAAATAAATAGTAAGTAAGTTAGTTAGTTAATTAGTTAGTCAATTAGTTAGTAACTTAGTTAGTTAATGAATTAGTTATAGTCAGTTGAGTGGTTAGTTGTCTCTTCCCTTATGCCGTTTAACGCAGTTGTGAGCTTAAGTCGACCGCCCTGCTCCAAGAGGGTTTCGTCGGTCGTTTTCAGTCCGTGTGGTCGCATAATCACTATAATGTCCACCTGCCTCACGGACGACCTGCTGCCCTGTAGCCAAATCTACCAGCGTTGTAAGGCACCAGTGGATGTTTATGAGGGTGCGTTCTAATTAGGAGACTAAACCAGCGTAATTTGTGCCTGTAAATGTACTCTGAATAAGACAGTGCCGACCAAACCTCAGTAAATGTACTCTTGATAAGACATAGTGCCGACCAAACCTCAGTAAATGTACTCTTGATAAGACACATGCCGACCAAACCTCAGTAAATGTACTCTTGATAAGACACATGCCGACCAAACCTCGGTAAATGTACTCTTGATAAGACATAGTGCCGACCAAACCTCAGTAAATGTACTCTTGATAAGACACATGCCGACCAAACCTCAGTAAATGTACTCTTGAAAAGACACATGCCGACCAAACCTCAGTAAATGTACTCTTGATAAGACACATGCCGACCATACATCGAATCTCTAACACCTGGCAGTCTGTCTTACCTGGTAACACCAATGCCATGCATTGAACACCTTCATTTCACACGACGAGATTCTGCTCTCACCTCTCACGCGCCTTTGACAGAGACCATGTTTTGCACTGGTATATTTATGCCGACCCTGTACCAGCAGTGCTACCATATATGTGATCAAGCTGAACAATCCTGACCAGCAGTGGCAGAGCTTTTAGCCTTAGCATAAAAGGAAACCAGGTTCAATCTCCGTTATCGACACAATCTAGTCGACCCAGCTGTGAATGTGTACTTGGTTTACTGTTAGGGGAGATAAGAGCTATTACAATGTAGTCACTAACACTTCATCCCCGACAGGACTGTTTAATGCGTGAGTTATCACGATATGAAAAATATAAAGAATCTATTTACTTATATTCTCCGGTACCTTCTAATTGTTGAAGCATAGTCTAACACGGTATTTCACGCCATGCCCACATTGGGAAAAACATTATTCCTAACTTTTACAATTTAGTTTTATAGCAGTGTTGTTTACACGACGAGGTTGCCATATTCATGCACACCCTTCTATAGTTGCCTCTACGACATGTAAGGAAGGAAACAGTGGCTCTATCAGTTTCCAGGAATTTCTCGGTCTTTTTACGAACCGATTTTATTGGTCTGTTTTGAGGCGAGCAGACTAACGTCTGGTCAGGCAAAACATACAGATCAGAAAATGTTAGTTAAGGTAAGGTGAAATATACTGATCAGACAATGCTAGTTAAGGTAAGGTGAAGCATGCTGATCAGACAATGTAAGTTAAGGTAAGGTGAAACATACTGATCAGACAATGCTAGTTAAGGTAAGGTGAAACATACTGATCAGACAATGCTAGTTAAGGTAAGGTGAAACATGCTGATCAGACTTTGTTAATTAAAGTAAGGTCAAACATGCTGATCAGACTTTGTTAGTTAGTGTGGCAGGGTAAGGCCTGTCCACAGTGGTTTAGCTACCTAGAATATTACCACATGCATCCACATAATTCACGACCGCACACAGCAAACCACATAGCACGCAGCAGGTGGCAAATTTATTAGGTGAACATAAACAAAACCAACATTTAGCAAACAGAACAGCAATAGCGATATTATTGCTAATGAACATAAACAATATTATTAATAACTTCGCGGAGGTTGTAAGCATAAGTTTCTGAATATTGTCCCTAACTAACGTAACCCAGTTTTAACCGCACACTCTCCTCCCATTATCTGAACCCCACACACACTATAAAAAATTCGTCTTCACGAAAGTATTCTGTACGTTCACTCACACTCAGATCCCCTCAGGCAGGTGATCTTAACATTATACATTCAAGCTATTCAACGTATACTCACTCACACGTGATCACACACTCAATCGGTCCGGTATACACATACTCCGAAACATACACCATTCCGCCGGTGTACTTCACACACATACATATCTCTCCTATTCATATGGCGCCCAACACACATCTTATAGAGCGAATTGCGAAGAATCAAAGGCGTTTGTTGGTTCATTGACCCCGCACCCCATTCTATCCTCTAACATTCGTAAAACAGCAAATCAATCGCTCTTCCATAAAGTTGGTTAGCTAAACAGATCTCTAGCTAGATTCTGTCTGTCTGTCTTTCTTTCTTTCTCTCGCTCTCTCTCTCTCTCTCTCTCTCTCTCTCTCTCTCTCTCTCTCTCTCTCCATGGCCAGCCTGCCTAAGAAACGTTGTCTAGTATTATATAGTCTCAAGCAGTAAAAGAGCTGTCCAATGTACCTCTGTGGGATGTCTGACCCATCCATCCACTAGTTTGGATCTACGTCCTTTCAGTTGATATTGGCACGAATCACTCTGAATTCCTGTCACTCAAAATGCCACAGCAAGCCCTGCTGGCCTCTGTTTATCACTAATACCCCCCCCCCCCTACCCTTTGTTCTCATAGTCGCCGACACCATCACCCCTGCTATAAACGCTCATGCTCCGGCTGGAACTTTTACAGTCAGGATCAGGTTAGTATACTGATCAGACAATGTCAGTCACGGTAGGGTGAAACATACTGATTCGGCAATGTTAATCACAGTCAGGTGAAATATACTGATCAGACTATGTTAATCAGGGTAAGGGGAAACAGACTGATCAAACTATGTTAGTCAGGGTCAAGTGAATCATACTGATGAGACATTGTTTGTCGGGGTCAAGGGAAACATACTGATCATACTATATTAGTCAGGAACAAGTACGAATACTGACAAAGACCCGACTTCACTTCCACACAATTCTCCCAGGAAACACGAGCGTACTTTTTCAGTCTGGCTAACATAGTGGGGATCGACGTGATCCCCGTAATAGTGAACGAAACGCAGATGCAGTCAAGCATAGCACAACCACCTGGAGGACGCCGGCCACCTTCATCATTTCGCTCAGGATGTGATGAAAGTTACTGAAATCCATCTCCTAACGTACTGTTCTAGCCTCACGAAGTAGTAAAGCTACTCATCTTAGCAATTCAACCCCAGTCAACAACAAAAACCGCAGCAGCAACGACATGCTGATTTCCTCTAGGAAAATACGACATCAACAGAGCTTCTCCACGTATTTACAAGGGGCGTTCAGAAAGTAATGCACCACAACGATTTTCTCAGCTAATAATGAAAATAGAAGCATGACAAGTCGCACACTTTACATGTGGCATATGTCGATTGTGTACCAAATTGCACCGCAATCGGCTATATAATACGACTGTACTAAACTGTTGAAATGGAGCATGTTAGCAACTTGCGTTATTTTCGTCGAATTGTGATATAATTTCTTGTTGCAGAGAAGGAAACGGATGTGAACATTGACACGCGTCTATGTAAATGTGTACGGAAGTTTTGTAGTCGACAGGAGTACAGTTAGTTGCTGGGTTCAGAGAATCACAGTATCAGGAAGTGTAGATACGCAGCTGCTTACTCGGCCGCGCAGTGGACGTCCTGTCACAGCGACCAACGCTGAAATGTAATGCGCTGAGGGCTTTATTCTTACTGATAGGCGAATCACTACTCAACAACTGGTCTTACAGTTGTCAATAACCATTGGTAGGGCAAATGCAGTTATAAAAACTCGGATTTTCTAAGATTTGCTCAAAATGGGTTTCTCGAAATCTCACAAATGGCCACCGACTGCAAAGGAAATCAATTTCTTCTGAATTGCTGAAGCGTTTCAATGTTAATGAAGAAAACGTTTTGGCGAATATCGTTACAGGTGACGAAACCTGGGCACATAATTTTGAATCTGAGACTAAAAGGACAGTCTATGGAGTGGCATCACCCGCAATCACAACGAAAAAAAAATTCTAGACAGCTTCTTCAGCTGGTAAGGTCATAATCGCTGTCTTTAGGATATCGAAAGTGCGATTCGTGTGGATGTGATGCCAAGAGGAGAGACAATCAATTCGCAAGCTTACATTTAGACATTTAAACTTTTCCGCAGAGTTTGTCTGCACAAGAATCCAGCAGACCTGCTTCTCCTTCACGACAATGCGCGCCCTCACACAAGCATGACAACAAGGGAAGCAATCACCAAATTGGGTTGGACTGTACTACCTCATCCATCTTATAGTCCCGATTTGACACACTCTGATCTTCATCTGTTAGGTGCACTCAAAGATGCACTCCGTAGGACAAGGTTTGAAGATGGTGAAGGAGTGATTCACGCATCCAAGAAATGGCTACATGATCAAGACAAAAACTGGTACGAGCTAGGAATACATGCACTTGTTTCGCGCTGGCATAAAGCTGTACAAGTTGATGTGGATTATGTTGAATAATACAGATGTTTACATGACATATCTATGAATAAACAGCTCCTATGAATAAACAGCTTCTGCGAAAAACGATGTGGTGCATTACGTTCTGAACGCCTCTTTTGTATTGTGAACCGTTTTCTTGATATCCGCCATTGAGATTTCAACTTGTTTGTCCTCTTAGAACGTGTTATGCTTTTGCCTTAGATTTCAACTTGTTTGTCCTCTTAGAACGTGTGATACTTTTGCCTTAGATTTCAACGTGTTTGTCCTCTTAGAACGTGTTATACTTTTGCCTTAGATTTAAACTTGTTTGTCCTCTTAGAACGTGTTATACTTTTGCCTTAGATTTCGACTTGTTTGTCCTCTTAGAACGTGTTATACTTTTTGCCTTAGATTTCAACTTGTTTGTCCTCTTAGAACGTGTTATACTTTTGCCTTAGATTTCAACTTGTTTGTCCTCTTAGAACTTGTTAAACTTTTGCCTTAGATTTCAACTTGTTTGTCCTCTTAGAACGTGTTATACTTTTGCCTTAGATTTCAACTTGTTTGTCCTTTTAGAACGTGTTATACTTTTGCCTTAGATTTCAACTTGTTTGTCCTCTTAGAACATGTTATACTTTTGCCTTAGATTTCAACTTGTTTGTCCTCTTATAACGTGTTATACTTTTGCCTTAGATTTCAACTTGTTTGTCCTCTTAGAACGTGTTATACTTTTGCCTTAGATTTCAACTTGTTTGTCCTCTTAGAACGTGTAATACTTTTGCCTTAGATTTCAACTTGTTTGTCCTCTTAGAACGTGTTATACTTTTACCTTAGATTTCATCTTGTTTGTCCTCTTAGAACGTGTTATACTTTTGCCTTAGATTTCAACTTGTTTGTCCTCTTAGAACGTGTTATACTTTTGCCTTAGATTTCAACTTGTTTGTCCTCTTAGAACGTGTTATACTTTTGCCTTAGATTTCAACTTGTTTGTCCTCTTAGAACGTGTTATACTTTTGCCTTAGATTTCAACTTGTTTGTCCTCTTAGAACGTGTTATACTTTTGCCTTAGATTTCAACTTGTTTGTCCTCTTAGAACGTGTTATACTTTTGCCTTAGATTTCAACTTGTTTGTCCTCTTAGAACGTGTTATACTTTTGCTTTTGGTCTCCCTGCTCTTTTGATTCAAAGTCGGCTCCAGTCTAGAGCATGTTGTGTTACGTTGTTAAGTTAATTTCTAAAGGTGTATTATATCCATTTCCGCTTTCTCTCACAAATCTCCAACACTGGTTATTGTGGTGCTCTTTGCCACGTTTCTATGCCCGTAAATATATCTGATCGTTAAAAAGATGGTAAATTGCAATCACTTTGGTTACGGAACATCTACATTCTGAATACGATAAACCTAGCTATATGTCATGTTTCTGTACCTTATAGTAGGACAGATTATACATACGTGTTAAAACTAGTAGTCTCACGATAACTAAAGTGTGAGGAGTTAGTAGAGGGTAAAACACATGTCAACGTGATCTTCTGCAATTCTCTCCTGCGGTTTACGCATTCATAATACTAATATAGAGAAATAAACCAAAAATATGCAGAAATAATTGAAAGGGATAAGTCAAAATTAGATACAAGAAAAATTAGAATACATAATATGTATGTAGACATCCATAGTTTGACATGACTCCCACGGGACACTTACATTTCAATCACATTTAGAAAATATGACGAAATGCCAGTGGGGCACACGTCACACAATATACATGCCAAACCATCAATGTTGATTTGTATCTGTTGATATTTTGTAGCTTAAAGTTGTTGCAGGGTGGAGTAGCCAGCCCCATTCACAACCCTCCTAAGTCGCCTTTTACTACAGGCTGGCAGGTTCCAGTGTTACTGCTCTTTGCTTCCCTTTCGGGTCAGTAATACTTGGGGAACATAACTATAGCAGCTGTGTAGTCCTCTTTGTTTATTATTTTAAGGGCAATTGACATCACCGCACTTCAGACAGACCCATAGGTGTTCAGTCTACTTAACAGCAAATAACTAAAAATGTGGGTTAGCTCGTAGAGCTCATTTGCTGTACAGACGTCCTCCTCCTCCATCTCCTCTTCTCCTCCTCCTCCTCCTCCTCGTCCTCCTCTTCTCCTCTTTCGATCACTCCCACACTTGATTCATTGCTCCTGTTGTATATAGACCATTGAGAAATCTATTATAGTGTCATCCTCTAACATCTAAATTACACATATTAATCTATTTTTTTGTCCCTGACGAACATGCACACTTTACACCCTAAGGAATACCTTTATTGTCCAGTTTTTGTTGCTTCCATTCCTCCTATAACACTGCTCAGCGACGAGTAAGTTATATTTCAGATCGCAATGTGTCCCCTTCTCCTTGGTGGGGGAGGGCTAGTGGGGATATTCATTCTATTTTGAGAAGACATCGGCTGCTCTTATAACAGAAGATAGATAACGTCATTCTCAGATCAGATTACCATTCGAGAACACGAGACAAAGAAAAATAGACATAAATAACACTTTGTGTAATAGAAATCCAAGCATTCTATTACAAATAGAGATATCCATCTATTATGCGTAAGATATCTCTACCAGCGAAATCAAAACACTGCAATTGAAAAGGATAGTAAAAGAAATCAGACTTTTTGTAAGTCCATGGTATAGAATAATGGTCTGGGTATTGTTAATGTAGGGGAAGAGGGAAAGCAACATTGTATACTTAATTAATTAAGGTTTTTGTGGTATCGATCTTGACTGAAAGAAATAGACATTTAAGATGTAGAGACGTAGAGAGAAAGCGGAAGCATAAATAGGGAGACAAAAATCAATACAATAGAGCTAAAGAAATTGAGCACAAAGAATAATAGGAGTTAATAATAGTAATGAGAATGGTAATATCATTATGATAATAGTAAGGGTAATATTCATAATGATAACGGTATAATAATGGTAGCAAGTATAATAATGTTGATAACAATGGTAATAATAATAATAATTATAATGGAAATAACATGACAGTAATTCTAATATAAATAAATATAGTAATGGTAATAAATATAGTAATAATGGCTTAATTCATTCAGGCCACTGTCAGAGGCCGGTAACTTTAAGATGATACTTGTTATGATACATTTATATATTTTTCACAAACGACAAAAGATATCTTCTTCTTCTTCGTACGCAGTCAAACAGTAACCATTATTTTTTCGAAAAAAGCGGCGGTCATCCTGAGGCTGTCGACACTGCCATAGAGCTTGTCTTGGAGTTCCACTGGTGATGGCCACATCTGCTCTCTCTGATCCTCGTATGTCGGGCAGTTCTGCAGCAGATGTTCAGCGGTCATTTTACCGGTACCGCACGGGCATTCGTCGGTACCACCAATCTTCAATTTGTTGAATATGTGGTATCTCAGTCTATTGTGGCCAGTGCGAAGTCTTCTTCTTCTTCTGCGTACACAGTCAGACAGTAACCATTATTTTCTCGAAAAAAGCGGCGGTCATCCTGAGACTCTCGCCACTACCATAGAGCTTGTCTTGCAGTTCCACTGGCAATGGCCACATCTGCTCTCTCTGATCCTCGTATGTCGGGCAGTTCTGCAGCAGATGTTCAGTGGTCATTTTACCAGTACCGCACGGGCATTCGTCGGTACACCCTATCTTCAATTTGTTGAATAGGTGGTACCTCAGTCTGTTGTGGCCAGTGCGAAGTCTGAAGACAACGACTTGCTCTCTTCTGTTCAACTGGTAATAGGCATCGTTTTTGGTATAACCAGTATGTTCGGTCTCCCATTTAGTCATGTATCTGGCTTTGGACAAAAGATATGAATAAGTAGTTTATATTGGACAAATGTGGCATGTCAATTTTGTTTTTTTCGCGCTGTTTTTTTGTTTCGGGGCTGCATATCTCTTTCTTCTGTATTATTTTTAAAAATATTTATATAATTTACATTTCCTTGTTGCTCATGAAATCACCTTTCATTATGTGTATGCCACGAACACTTTATGTTATAATATAAAACACAGTAATACTTTAACTGTTACATACTTTATGAAAATCTTAGAGGAATGAAAAATGCACTGCACAAAACATGGGAAATTTTCCTAAGTTCTGAAAGAGTTAAATAATAATAATAATGGTAACAATAATATTACCAGCTGAAGCACAACATTCCCTAAACGAACTAGGTAAGGTCGGTAGAGGTGTCAGACTACGGATGAACAAAAAGAAAACGCAATGTCTCCAAGCCGACCCTTTGATTAACTAGCCTCAGTTTCCTGGCAGTTTATAGTTTCACTGTTCTGCGCTCGCCTTCCCACGCCCTAATAACACACAAGTTCGAGACCAAATCAGTTGAGCGTATGATTGACACAAACAAATGTTGGGGGCCCTCTAGATACCTATCTCATTAATGGAATGTGTTCTTATTTTTCTTGCTCTTCTACTGCTTATACTTCGTCTATTTTCATTTTTACTCCAACATCTTTACCTTCCTCTTTTCTTCTACAATTTCTTCTTCTTCTTTTTTGTGTTCTTCTAGTTCTTTTACGACTTCATCTCCTCTTTCCTCTTTTTCTTCTACTCTTTCTTCTTCTTGTTCTTTTTCTCCTTCTTCAACTTCTTCTTCTACTTCTTCTTCTTCTATTACTTCATCTTTCTTCTTCGTTCTTTGTTTCTCCTTTCTTTCCCCTTAAATTGCTCTTGTTTTCTTCTACATTTTCTCCTTCTTTCTTTTCTTTTTGTAATTGGCTGGTTGCATCAAGGTCAGCAAACCAGTTGCCCAATACCCATTTCCGTCTATAAGTAGTGGCGCTGACAACAGACTGCACCCATGTAGTCTGGCTAAGATAATGAATATAATTTATTCCTAGAAGGTTAGCCGATACCTTGATTAACCAGCCTTAGTATCCTGGCAGCTTATAGTTTCACTGTTCTGCGCTCGCCTTCTCACGCCGTAATAACACACAAGTTCGAGATCAAATCAGCTGAGCGTGTTATTGACACAGACAAATGTTGGGTTCTCTAGATACCTATCTCATTAATGGAACGTGTTCTATACACAAAGGGGTTAATTGACATCTTCTGTTTTATTGATTGAATTGAAGGGTTCCCTGTGTACTAGGGGGAGGGGGCGCATTTTCTTTATCGGGAAACAGGAATTCTGCCCTCCTCATCCTTCTTCTGTTTTTTCGTCTCCTTCTTCTTCTTCTTTTTCTTCTTCTTCATTCTGTTCTTAATTTTGCTGTTGTTGTTGCTGCTGTTAAAGTTCTTCTTTCGCTTCTTCTTCATTTTCTTTTTCTTCTTCATTTTCTTCACCTGCTTTCTTTCCTTTCCTCTTCGTCCTCTTCTTTTTATTGTTCTTCTACTGCTTCTACTTCGTCTATCTTCTTTCCTCCAACATCTTTACCTTCATCTTTTCTTCTACAATTTCTTGTTCTTCTTCCTCTTCTTCTTTTTGTTCTTCTAGTTATTTTACTACTTTTTCTCCTCTTTCTTTTTCTTCTTCTTCTTCTTCTTCTTCTACTTAATCTTTCTTCTTCGTCCTTTGTTTCTCCTTTCTTTCCTCTTATATTGTTCTTGTTTTCTTCTACATTTTCGTTCTTCTGACGTTTCTTCTATCTTTTCTTTTTGTAATTTTTTGCGTTTTCTTCTTGTTTTAAATTTTGTTCATTATTTTGCTGATGTTGTTACTGTTGCTGTATTTCTTCTTTTTCTTCTTCATTTCTTCTTGTCCTTCCTCTTCTTATTAGTCTTCTTCATCTACCTCCACTGATTCATTTCCTTCTTCTTCTTCTTCTTCTTCTTCTTCCTCTTTCTTCACCCTGTTCTTGTTTTCTTCTAAATTAATTTTTCTTTCAATTCTTCTTTTTTTCTTCTAATTCTTCTTCTGATTATTGTTCTTCTTTTTCTGCATTTTGATCTTTATTATGCTGTTGTTACTACTGTTGTTGTTGTCCATCATTTTTTTCCATCTTTTTTATTGTTGTTCTTTTTTCTCCTACTCTTCTTCTATATTGTCTTCTTGTTCTTCTGCTTTTTTTGTTGTTCTTCATTTTCTTTTCACTTTTATTCTTCAATATATTTTTCTATTTCATTGTCTTTGTTTTATTCTTCTTCTATTTATCCTTCTCATTCATGTCCTTCCTCATCGTGTTCTTCTTAATTTTCTACTCAGATGAACATTGTGTTGATTGTATTAGGAATTGTTTTTTTGTCCGACTTCGTTCTACCAATCGCCATTTTGGACCCCTCACGAGTTTCCCAGTATCTCTGATTACTGAATGTCCAACGTATCATAAGCCTTCCTCTCTGTCTCGTTCCCAGCCCTGTTCCCTCAACTGTTGGACAGTCAACACGACCTTGCAGTTGAAGTTCACGTGGTCTCTATAATAACAACGAAATTAAAGTTACTGTGACATCATATATCGATATATAAATCACTTTGACTTGTTCACTGGGTTGTCCACTATCAAAGTGGAGTATGTCTAGGTTCTGTGCAGGCAGCAAGAAAAACGCCCACATGAAGACTTATTTTGAAGCTCAAGTGTTGCACTTGTTACTAGCGCTCAAGCTTAGATTGGTTCAAATCCTTAACATTATTAGTCTAATCATTACAAGTGGTCTAGGGACTGCGTGTTGAGAACGAGAGCTAATCGAATTCCAAGGAACACTTCGTCAAGCCTAGGTCTTAAAATACTGCTCAGAGTGCCCTGATAGCTACTCCAATCGAAGTTACATATTAGTCTCAGGGTGGGACCAAAAAACTAACTGATTCTTCCAACAGTGTGGAGAGTTTGCGGGTTCAAGTGGTATAGTACAAACATACCTCACTGAGTTAACGAAAATAGACTGAATTACGAGGAGAAATACCGACATCTAAAATTGAACTCTGGAAAGTAGACAAAGAAGCCAATGTTGGTCACGCGAAAACAAATCAAAACAGCGACGTAGGAGGAAACACTGAAGGCAAGGTTCATCAATTCTTTGTCTTTGAAAACCATTATAGAAACTGAAATTCCGCTAACATGAATGGCGCTCTTTAGGAAAGGAATTCAAAAGAAGCGTAATCTAGACAAATGAACGACGGTCTGCGCTACTTAATCCAGAAGCTAGTCCCTGGTAACGGAATACGCTTAATGTCTAGTCAAATACGGATCTAAAATGTCGCAGGAAAAGGAAAATGTTGCTTTTATTTTTAAAACCAGAGTGCTAGTTAATTGTCTGAAAATTAGTACATCTATTGAATCAGTGAAATGAGGTATACTTTAGCGCAAGCTCCGATTGCAGCGACACTTCACGCGGAAGGAGATGCGACAAGAAGTCATCTGTTTACTAAAAGTAGTTCGCTAGTGACGCACATATTATGTTAAGATCTTCAACACAAACTAAATAGGTTTAATTATGTGTGTTTTTTTCCAAATTGTGGTTGTTGAGTTTCACAACTATAAGATATTTAGTAGGAAATACATTCTTGTCCAGCAGTTTAAGATAGTAGGTTTACTGCTGCAGATTATTGAGAGAAAGTTGGAAATGGATAGGGTATATTATCAGGAAGCAGCATAACAATAGAGTCAGACACGAACTGGTCTACTGTAATATGCGATGGACATATCGGGTAGTTGATAAACATCATCATGTAGCATGTCCTTTGTAGAACGTCGCTCCCATGACAGTCTGTCTGAAAGAAACTCGTTCTCTTGCAAAAACTCTAGCCCCCGCCACAGTCATACCCAGGCATTCCTGGATATCTTGGTGCCATCGTTTTCTTGATCTACTCCTTCCTCTTTTGCCTGGCACCATACCTGTCATCACCGTTCTCTCAAGATTGTTGATGAACACTTGAAGATAAACAAGGATCTCCATAGTGATGAGCTAACTTAGGCTCATCGCATTGCACTACTGCCATGTGGTTACCACCTTCTCAAGTACACCTCGGGATGTAAGAAGAGCCACTGTAATGTGTTACCAAAGAAACGACGCCAAGAGTTTACTCAGCACGAGCAGCATCAATCACGATACATATCGAGAACAGCAGAAGAGAAAGTCGGAAAAACTGAAGTCTCATTGGTGGAGTCCTGGCCAATAAACAGATAGGGACTGACAGAGATTGAATGTTGAAGACCTATACTGACAAGCAACAAACACGTACAAATGTTATGGAAGACTTTGGCAGAACAAAGAATCGGTTTTGTTGTTTGTGAAGTAAGACTTCTCTCTTGACTAATTGTGTCTACACGTTTGCAGTAGACTATCTTGTAAACCAGAACGTATTGAAAAAGGTGGGTCTGGCTACTCCCTGCTGCAGTGCAATACAAGTCTCTCCGATTTATATTTACTGGGATTACAGTATTATTCATCCCTTTATCGACAGCTGTGTGAAAACATTCTCACTAGCTTCAGATGAACACACCTATAAAATACAGGAGATCACACTTACCAATTGAATGAGGACATTCACTAGCTACAGGTGAACACACTTACCAAGTGTATGAGGACATTCACTAGCTACAGGTGAACACACTTACCAAGTGTATGAGGACATTCACTAGCTACATGTGAACACACTTAGCAAGTGTATGAGGACATTCACTAGCTAAAGGTGATCACACTTACCAAGTGTATGAGGACATTCACTAGCTACAGGTGAACACGCTTACCAAGTGTATGAGGACATTCGCTAGGTACAGGTGAACACACTTACCAAGTGTATGAGGACATTCACTAGCTACAGGTGAACACACTTACTAAGTGTATGAGGACATTCAATAGCTACATGTGAACACACTTATAAGGTACTAAGCGAACACACTTACTAGCTGTGTGGGAACATAATCACAAGATACAAGTGAACACAATCATTGAATACAAGTGAACACATTTAATAGCTGTGTGTGAACATATTCTCAAGTTACAAGAGAACACACTTACAAGCTGTACATGACATATTCACTAGCTGCAGGCGAACATGCTCAGTGGTGTCCGTCCATAACAAGTGATGAAGACCACTCTCTTTGTTTCGCCGGGAGGACAATCTTTTATCTTGCTGTGTCCGCTGAAATGGGCGACTTGCACGGTGATTTGGATTAAAGTGGGAACATACTCATTACATACAGATGAACGCCATCTCTGACTACAGATAAACATCACTCACTAGATACAGATGAACGCCATCTCTGACTACAGATAACCATCTCTAGATACAGATGAACGCAACCTCTGACTACAGATAAACATCTCTAGATACAGATGAACGCATCCCGTGACTACAGATAAACATCACTCACTAGACACAGATGAACGCATCCCCTGACTACAGATAAACATCACTCACTAGATACAGATGAACATAAACAGGTATCAACCTTCAGGTGGCAGGACAAACAGAAGATATTAGGTGTCGTGTGATGCATCTTTGAGATGATCAGATGATGATAAGTTCTATCAAACACTTTAACTGGTTTCTGAGGACATGCACTGGATTTATTCATGCAGAACCTTCTAGACTTGTGGTAAATGTGCAGTAACAACCTTTGATAGATGGTGTGTTTGTCTCACAGTGTATGGAGTCATGTCCACGTACCCACTAAAAAAGCATGTATCAACCTTTTACATGAGTCCATGAGCTGTAGCTGCCAGCGACTGATAGCTGACTACTAACGTCGGGACCTAGAGCTGCCAAGACCTTTCTCGCCTTCCACGCCGTAATCCTGGATAACAAGCTGCAACAGGGCAGACTGGCTCAGGAGAAGAGATCGGAGATGGAAGAAAACCAGGTACCAAATATGCGATATTGAAAACAGATGTGTCGGATCGAAAGATGTTAATATCGCAGTCAATCTGTAAACTACGGCGTAACGCATTCGTCTTATGGA
>JAVGWX010000009.1:66003435-66085935 GCA_036924085.1 Ariolimax columbianus
TTGAGACTGGTGGAGGTTGAAGCGTAAATTACAGCAAGGTAGACCCGCAGCCTGTCAGGCGTCATCTAAGCCGCTCCACTAACCACATAACCAAGACCTGAAGTTATAGCCGCACAGTTCCCTTTTTGTGGGGCGACTATCCCTAGAATAATTTAAATATATTTTTAACTTGAATTTTGCCCGAGCATCAGCCGTTAAGCCTACTATTTTCGATTTCCAACTGCTAAGGTATTTGTAACGTGCTCTATCTATGTGCTAAAGGTGGCTGAGAGCGCACGGGTCAGCCTTATACGATTTTATTTTACCGTACCTTCACTGTTGTATGGTTTCAAATGAACAAACCCATGGCGCATTGCTTGAGCAACAACAATATGGTTCTATCAATATCGAAGTACGATTATAATGAACAAATGGTACGCACGTACGTCATCACAATTCAAATGTATTTCCTCACCCAAAGTGATGACGTCATTGCGTGAGATTTTGTTTTAAAAAATCCAATATACGCCACCCAGACAAAGACACACACACCCACACACACACCCACACACAACAGATCTGTGACGTCCGTCCAGATTACTGTAACAATAACACAGCAAACGTTCCTATTAGAGCATCATCATCATGAAGCATGTCCTTTGTAGAACGTCGCTCTCATCACAGTCTGTCTGAAAGACTCGTTCTCTTGCCAAAACTCTAGCCTCCGCCACAGTCATACTCAGGCATTCCTGGATATATTGGTGCCATCGTCTTCTTGGTCTATCCATTCCTCTTTTGCTTGGCACCATACCTTCCATCACCGTTCTCTCGAGAACGTTGTGTCTCTTGATGTGACCAAAGTAGTTGCACAGAACATTACAATAGAGCATAGAACGGTGAATATTACTCTTCATCGATCCTTATTTTGGACAGACGTCTTGAGCTTGCTCATGAGACTCTTCCAATGTTCTTCGCTAGGGTTTTCTTTGACCTACTGAATCTTCTCGTTCTTGTGGCCTCCTAGCTTGCACATTTTGAGTTTAATCCTGACAGCAGCACACACATGCAACCACTACACACATACAATAATCACTCACATATATTATTCCCACACATACAATATTCACACATATATAATAATCACACGCATACAACCCCCACACACAAACAACCACTACACACATACAATAATCACTCACATATATTATTCCCACACATACAATATTCACACATATATAATAATCACACGCATACAACCCCCCCACACAAACAACCACTACACACATACAATAATCACTCACATATATTATTCCCACACATACAATATTCACACATATATAATAATCACACGCATACAACCCCCACACACAAACAACCACAACACACATACAATAATCACTCACATATATTATTCCCACACATACAGCATTCACACACATATAATAATCACACACAAACAACCCCCACACACACACAAACAACCACCACACACATACAACCCTCACATATAAACAACCACCCCACGCATACAACCCCTACACATACAAACAACCAACACACACATACAACCACCACACGCATACAACCTACACATACAAACAACCACCACACACATACAACCCCCCCCCCCCCCACACACACACATACACAAAGATAAGCACCGGACACATTCAATCATCGCACATATGCAATGAACACGGGCACACACGCAGACATATATATACTTACACACATACAGACACATACACTGCTGTGTCTTGAAATACTTTCAACCAATCACAGAACGCCTGTTAGATTAGTCCACATACAAAATCTGGTAGAAATATAACAAGACCTATAAACGTTCACAACTGGCAATCCTTCGTTACGTTCGAGTTCACAAATTATTTATCCTTCCAATCCTAAGCCGTCCCATAACATTATTCTCTTGTACTCTATCGGATTTTGGGCAAAATTGGTTTGTTTTAGTGGATCAGATTAACGATTGTATGTGCATTTCTTAGTTAAAATCTGGTTTGTTTTGGTGGATCAAATGAAATCATTTTTTTGCATTTCTTCGTTAAAATCTGGTTTGTTTTGGTGGATCAAATGAAATCATTTTTTTGCATTTCTTCGTTAAAATCTGGTTTGTTTTGGTAGATCAAATCAAATAATTTCTTTACATTTCTTCTTTAAAATCAATTTTTGTGTGTGTGGGTAGATCAAATAAAATCATTTCGTTGCACCAATCCGCTAAATTCTGGCTTGTAATGGTGAATTAAATCAAATCAAATCATTTCTTTTTATTTCTTCGCTAAAATCTGGTTTGTTTTGGTAGTACAGAGTAAATCAGATACTATATCTACATGTAAGGTCGGCTGCAATAGCTCTGATACTTCTTTGATCGCTTTCATTCATGATGGAATTTTGACAGTTTTGGTGTTGTCCATCTCCCAGTGTTATCCGTCCGCTATTACCGTTGTCTTACTCTTCTACTGACATTTCTCGTCCTTCTAGTTCAGATAAAAGAAAAAAAAACCCTGTTATTTTCGTTCTATATGGCCAAAATATTTAAACTGCATGTGTCTGTTATCGTTCGTTAATGTTTTCTACCGTTAACTTCTCAAAGAGATTTTTTTTTCTCTTCTGTTTTCACAAGAAGTAAGCAATTATTGTGTATATCCACATTTCGAAGTCCTCAATTATACTTTCCATTCGTTTCTTCACATTGTTTTATCTGACTATTGCTGGAAGTCACAACAAATATGTCAGGGCAACCTTGAACTCAAAGGTCAGCACAATAATCGAAAGCTTCACGTTTTTCGTTCGCGAGGAAACGTCCTTAAAACTAATCCTCAAATCTTGAGTTCACAACCAAAAAAAAAGCCGTTGATATGGGAACATGGCATACTTACCTGAAACATGCTGATTGTTAACTCCGCTAATTAGCAGGCAGTGGCAGTTGGAGAATGTTCTAGGCCTCAGAGAACAATTAGGTGTAATGAAGTATTTCGAGGCTCATGCAGCTTTTGTTGACCTGCCGTGAGACACGAAATCTTCCTGATTGAATACCAGGATTACCGTAAATTACCGTAATAAAGGATCATATGTTTATATCAAAGTCCTCTTCTCTTCCTTCGCTTGATTATCTTTTTTTTTTGTGAGGTCGTGTAAACTTTGTTGTTGTTTAATGCTCACAATGAGTATGTTTACTCTTGTGTGCGTCTTGTGAGGGATGTTAAGCGGCGGATTGAAGTAGCTTTCCTCATATCCCGAGCGTGCTGTTGATGGGTTTCCGTGGTTCCCCCTTGCGGTTGTGGAATGCTTGGTTTCATCTGCGTGACGCTCACTACTACGGGGATCACGTCGACTCACATCTCGTCAGCTAGACTGCTTTGAAAACAGCCTGTTTCCAGGGAACGATACACGGAAAAAGATATTTTGGATTTAGTAAGTATATATAGCTGACCCTAACATGATGTCATGGTCAGGTAACTCTGGGGCTCTTCCCTTCTCTCTCTTCTCACCTCGCTCTGTTTCATTTGACTCTGTCCTACAGTCACACTTTCACACAACTTTCACACGCGCCCTCAGGTTAAGACCCTTCTATTGCACTTTGGTTGGGCTGGCTTCTGAGAGCACACAAACCTATCATAGATATATACAGATGCACACATCCAAACACTGGTTTATGCGTCTTAATATCGCCCAAATTGACTACGGTCTAGGGTGGCATAGGCGCGCCTCCGCCGATAGAAACTAGTGAAGCAAACGCTTAAAAAGAAAAATGTCTTTTTCAGTATATTTTCCTGACCAGACTAACATCTTGGTTCACTATGTAAACTCTTAGAAAGAAATATAATTGCAGTGAATACATGAGTGATCTGTCGGGGTCTTTGTGAATAACAAGGACAAGAATAGCACTATTGCCCCACAGAGAGCATCTCGTAAGAGGCCACTAACTGTGTGTCATGGCATAACACCGGCCATGGTTAGGTGGTTTGTTTAGAGTAGCAAAGATGGCGCCTAACAGATTGAGGGTCTACTTTGCTCTAATGTTTGAGTCTATTAAGATGAACTCGCACATCGGTTAACCACCCTCCGTAAACGCATGTCCCAGCGCAGCGGAGTGTTAAGCTGCTCGAGCCTAGCACGCGAAGCAGAAAATCCTTCTCCTGGCTATATCCAGCTCATATCAGAGCTGGAACCTGCACAGGGGCATCGGTCCCTGTAGAAGTACAGCTCGACTAAGAACCAATAACTAAGATTTTTGACTCAAAAGATTACTTTTTTCTTTCTCTGTTCGTGATCTAGATTTTGTGTAGCATTTTACAAAGTAAGAAAGCAGCGATTTGGATGCAAAAACTGATTTATACTAATATTTTGTTTTATCCTTCTTCGTGATCTTGGTTTTTCTATTGCTCTGTATGGTATACAGCATTGTTCATGGGAAAAACAGCAAAAACCCATGACTTGACTATATGACTATTCTCTTTATCGTTTCATCAAATTATGTTTTTGTAGAGTCGTGTGAAATTTCTGAAAAAAATTGTGAAGAATTGTTTGACATTCTTGTTATTTTTTGGGTTTTCGTGATCTTCTTGTGTATGTTAGAACATGGGATGGGCAGCCCTAGGGGTCACAATATCGTGGGGGTTTGGAGGGTCACCGAAATCAAATAAAAATATAATGATTTTGTAACTGTTTATTGAAATGGCAGTGGAGGTCTTCATGTCTTCTAAATAAAATAATGCTTCGATGTGCACGCACCTGCGAAAGGTATATACAGGACTGTGTCGCTGTAGTTCATGTCTCCCTAGCTGTAGAAGTAAATCTGACTTACATTTAGGGAATAGGATTCAGCAAGAATAATTACTGGTCAACTCCTACCTATTATAAATATATGAAACCTGGTGTAATGTCTCTGACACTTCGTCCCTGACGGCAGAGTCAACAAATGGGCCTGTCGTCGTTATCATCATCACATCATCAACAACAGCAACAACAAAAATAACAACAACAAAAACTATAAGAACAACACGAACAACATCCACAACAACAGCAACAGCAAGAGAGACAGGAACAGAAACAACCAGAACAACAAAAACAGAAACAACATTAACAACAACAGAAACACAATGAGCAACAAAACAGCAGCAAGAAGAACTACAAAAACAACAACGGCAATACAAGAAGAAGAACAACAGCAACAACAGAAACACAAAGAGCATGAAACACAGCAAAAACAGGAACAACCAGACCAACAATAAAGGCAAAAAGGAACAACAACATCAGAAATATCAACACCAGCAACAACAATAACAATCAGATCAACAACAAAAGCAAGAAAAACAACAAAAATAACAACAAAAGCAGCAGCAAGAACAGCAGAAACAGACACAACAAGAACAACCCGAAAAAATTACGAAAACAAGAACGGCCCCACAAGAACAACAACAAAAAAACAGCAACAAAAACAGAAAAAAACAACAAAAAACTGCCACAACAACAACAGAACGAACAAGAAAGACAACAACAACAAAAACAACATTCTTTGTTTACAATCTCGAAATTTCCACAGATTCACTGCCATGATTCCTCAACCTCTATGAAAGAACTTACGTGGTCCTTTGTAGTAATTTTTTTCAATTGCAATACATGTTACATGATGAGGTCGCTAACGTCATGTCTTCTTTGTTACCGTTTCGTATCTTATGAATTATTTGGGCCAGTACTGTCAAAGTCGCCTAACTGGTACCATCGATAAAACACTTTACGTACTTTCGAAGTGGTAGTTTCCGTAGAAAAATGTTTTACATGGTGAGGCTGCTGGTCCCACCAACGTGCATGGTGATGCAGTTGTCAAATTTCATAACCAGAACGGGTTATCGCAGGCAACAGCATAGAAGCTCCATTTTTTATGATATGCTTAGAAGGTTACACGTGTTTATCTTTACCACGCGTCTACCAATAGGACAGAAACACATTAGACAATGTTATAGTTTTACCCTAGGATAAATTTATGGCCACCTTCATCAGCGCGCTCTGGATGTCTGGACTGCTATTTAACCCGCCACTTAACTCCCTTTTCAGAGCGCACACAAGAGTAAACATACTTACTCATTGTGGGCATTAAACAACAACAACAGACAACAGTATATCTGGATTCTAAGAACAACACTAGAGCAGCCAGAAAATAACATGATAGAGCGCAAGTCAATGTTTAAAAATGAACTTTTTTGGTTCAAGCTTTTATTGGGCCATGAATTGATACTTAGACTTGTTTTTGTTTTGTTTTTTAGAACTGCCGGAGTGTTATCTCTTTATTTTCGTGTTCTTTGGTGAATTGACGGTTTAAAAAAATATATTTATTGATGTTTGGTTTTGTTATTAAAAGTATTCTGCGCCGTTCATCACGTGATAGAGTATATTTCTGGTAAGGAGATTGAAGAGGTCAAGTTGGTCAACATTCATTTACGAGTTTCATCTTTGAAAATGATCAATGTTCATGTCGCTTTCTTCGCCTGCGTCAGCTTCAGTGTTTACTTTGGGTGCTTCGGGATTTTCCACTCGGTGAACGTGTGCGTCTGTTTGAATGTGTCTTGAAGCTGTTCAAGCACGCTGTGGATGGAAGTTACAAATATTTTTTTTCAACTACATTTTTTCGGTATAAGTTTTTCAGATCAAGATGTTGAGCAGCTCATGAGCTGCAGCAGTCAACAACCCATGGCTGATTGAAAGCTTCTAGGTCAGCGACCCATACCTGATTGAAAGTGTCTGAGTCAGCGACCCATAGCTGATTGAACGCGTCTAGGTCAGCGACCAATAGCTGATTGAAAGTGTCCGAGTCAGCGACCCACAGCTGTTTGAAAGTGGCTAGGTCAGCGACCCATTGATGATTGAAAGCGTCTGGGTCAGCGACCCATAGCTGACAAGGCCCTTCTACACCTCCACGCGGTGATCTTGGAAACAGGAGGCAACAGGGGAGACAAGCTAAGGAGAAGGGATAACAAAGGGAAGGCTACTCTGTAAAGTAAAGTGGAAATTCAGCAGAATTAACCGCTGGTTGGAAATTGAGTTTTAGAAGACTCCATTGTACTAAGCCCCAGCCTGTGAGAGGTGGGGTGGCCAGTGCCCTTCCTTGCTGTTTTTACTTTCCCTAACGCATGCGTCAGGTGCCCATTTACAGCTGGGTTGACTGTAGAAGCGGATTTCTTTTAGTATCCGGACGCGATTCGAACCGAGGTACACTATTACCACAGTCAATAACGAATTGCTCGCTTTGAACTAAGTTATCCCTCCCCCCCCCTTCCCTACCCGGTGCTTACTAAAAACGCCCGCTGAAGTTGGATGTGTCAGAAATGTGGAAATATTTTAGTCAAGCTGTACACTACGACACAACGGACAAACGTCCTTGCAAAGCCCTTTTCAGGGATTGGTAGCGCGAGAATGAAAACCAAAGAAGAAGACTAAGTATCAGAAGAAGACAAAGAAGAAGAAGAAGAAGAAAAAGAAGAGGAATAATAATTTTAATAATAATAATAATAAGAAGAAGAAGAAGAAGAAGAAGGTACAAAATTTGGATGACCTGTCCAGGATCTGTCAAAAGTTGATAGATTTGAAGGTGACACAAGTACACCAATTCATCTTTCCACATCATGGAGATATTGGTTAAAATAGAAAACTAGACGTCCATGCAATCGAACAGCGGTCATGTTAGGTTCAATAAAACATTGTAAATACAGAAAACCAACTTTAAAGATGGAGCATTGAGAATCAAGCTTGTGTATTGTGTGTATGTTAAAAACCAAGTACCGTTTCCAAGGACAATCGCCAGAAGGCATTCAGCACCCATTTATTCTTCCGCCGAGATGGGCTGACAATTCAAATCCAATGTCAATCTAATAAAACCAGAAAACTTGAGAAATGACAGTTGATCTCTTGTGCTGTCATCCCTCCAAATTGTATTCAAACATTCTTAGCGTGCCTCTGTTCTCTTGGCTTTCTCTCTCTATGTTTTCCTCGTTCACTTACTTTATCCACTGTCCTCTCTGTTCTCTTTCTTTCTCTTTATCGCCTTCTCTTTCACTCCCACACTTCTCTCTCTCTCTCTCTCTCTCTCTCTCGCTCTCTACATATATTTCTCCATCACCGATAAATCTTTCTTCTTTCACTCTCTCTTCCATTTGGTCTGTCTTCAAACTACTTTTCGTCTCTCTGGCAATTTCAGCTTCAACGCCTTCTCTTTCATTCTTTTGAATTCTCAATCTGGCTGTATCTATCTTTCTTTCTTTCCCACACATTATAGAATGCCGTTATTCTATAACGCTGTTTCAGCAGTTTGGTTCATTCCAAATCTCACATTCTCTTGTGAACGTTTTTTAAAAAAAAAATTTTTTCACTTTTATTTGCACTGTCTATGGCTCTATATTTTTCTTCCAAAATCTCTTTCTCAAGCAATCTCGCTTTTCTTTCTACATCTCCTCCAGCGTATCTTTCGCTAGTAATCTCGCTTTCTCCTTCTTTCTTCCCCATTAACTCTTTCTCTAGCAATATATCGATCGTGTTCTTTTACCCTCAATATCTCTTTCTCTAGCAATCTCTCATTGTTCTTCATTTTCTCCAAACAACTCTTTCTCTAGCAATCTATCCATCTCTTTATTTCTCCCGAAACATCTCTTTCTCTGGCAATTTCTCTAACTTTTTCTTTCTCTCTTTCTCTAGCAATCTTTCCATCTTTTTCTGACTCTCCCAACAACCCTTTCTCTAGCAATCTATCCATCTCTTTATTTCTCCCGAAACATCTCTTTCTCTGGCAATTTCTCTAACTTTTTCTTTCTCTCTTTCTCTAGCAATCTTTCCATCTCTTTATTTCTCCCGAAACATCTCTTTCTCTGGCAATTTCTCTAACTTTTTTTTTCTCTCTTTCTCTAGCAATCTTTCCATCTCTTTATTTCTTTCCAAACATCTCTGTATCTATCATTCTATATATCTTTGACTTTATTTCTCCAACTTCGTCTCCAGCAATCCATATAACTCTTTCTGTTATCCCCACTCCCGACTCTGGCAATCAATATGTATCTTTCTTTCTCCTCCAGTATCTCTTGCTTCAGAAATCTCTTTATCTTTCTTCCTTCTTCAATAACACTTTGTCTATCAATCTCTGTTTCTCATTCGCTGTCTCCAATCATCTCTGTATTTAGCAATCTTTGTACCTTTTTCTTTCCAAAATGTGTTTCCTCAGAAGGCTTTCTAGAAATCTCTCCCTCTCTCATTTGTCTCTCTCTCCCCAACATCTCTTTCTCTAGCAATATTAATTTCTCTTACTTTCCGGCACATCTCTTTCTTCAGCAATCTTACTCTCTTTCTTTCTCCCCGATCACTTTCTCTAGTAATCTCTACCTCTTACTTCCTCAGTTATTCTCCAGTAATCTCCCTCTACATCTCTTACTTTCTCTTCTATCTCTTTCTCTAGTAATCTCCTTCTATATTCGCTTCACACTTCCTTTTCTCTAGAACACGTTCATATTCATCTTTAACTCGCACTATCTCTCTCTTTTTCGTATCATTTAGTCTTTCATTCATTCTATCAGTAACTTTTTCTGGTACCCACCTAGTAATTCAGTTTTTCTCTTCTGTCGTTCTTTCTCTGGACTCATGCTCATTACCAATTGTCGCATCTTTCTGTGTACTTATTATAATCTATTTGCTATTGTCTTCTTTATTTGTTTTTTGTTTTTTATTTGGTCTCCTTTCGCGCTTTTCCTTTTCTTACTTTTAATTTTTTTTTGGCGTTCTAACTTTTTCTGGCTTTTTTTTTCTTTCCGTTCATGTCTTTCTGGCTTTCTTTTTTTTTAACTTTCTCTCTTTATTTTTTTGTTTTCTTCTTTGCTTTCTTTCACTTAATTTCTTTCTGGTTTTCTATCTTGCATTTTCTTTCTATCTTTATGTCGTCTTTCATGCCTTTTGTCTTTGTGATTTCTTTCCTTATTTCATTTCATTATCTTTCCTGCTTGCTTGGTCTTTCTTTTTTTTTTCTAGCTTTCGTTATTTTTTCTTCTTTCTTTTTGCGTTCTTTCTTATTTTCTTTATCTTTCTTTCTTTCTTTTTCTAGTATTTTCTGGCTTTCATTTTTGTTTTCTATCTTCTATTTTTTATTTTTGTTTTCCTCTTTTGTTCTTGTTTTCTGTGTTTCTTTTTGTTGTATCTATGTTCTTCTGATTTGTTTTCTTTCTATATTTTTTCTGTTTGTTTCCCTTCTTTCATTCAACTTGTTTCTTTTTTATATAATTTATTTTTGTTTTCTTTCTTGCTGGTCATCTCTTTCTTGTATTTTTTATATTTTCCGTTCTGTCTTTCATTCTTGTTTGTTTTCTTTCTGGCTCACCTTCCTTTTCTTTCATTCTCTCTTTCTTCAATTCATTCTTTCTAACGTTGTGTTGTTATCTGTTATTGCGTTCCGTCTTTTATCATCGATTATTTATTTTTTATTTCATTTTTTTCCTTATTTTCTTGCTCATCTTTTCATTATGAACGTCTTCACGTGAAATCCACGCATAAAAACCGTATTAAAAACATTTGCTAATCCCTCCCTCTGTTCAAAACTCAATCATTTCGATCATAAACAAGAGTTAACCATGTCAAAGAGGACATAAGTCTTAGCGAGAGCCCGTATTTTTGTTTCTGTTTCTTTCAACTACAGCGGCCTAGAAATGATGCAGGAAGCGGAAACGGTTTTAGGGCAGATAACGCCAGCTGACCAAGGGAGATAGCCGTGTTTTTGTGATTTAAACAGCGGCTATCAACTATCATAAAGGACAATACCATTTTATCGTGGAGAAATAACACAGATAAAATCACGCTCGTGTGTTGTCGGGGCCCGAAAGGCGGGCAGGGGATAGTAGCACTGTAACATGTCAGGAATGTTGTAAGAAGCAAGTGAGCATGGTTGGGAATGGGATTGTTACACCTTTCAGTAGGCACTTTAATTGGGAATGGGATTGTTACACCTTTCAGTAGGCACTTTAATTGGTAATGGGATTGTTACACCTTTCAGTAGGCACTTTAATTGGTAATGGGATTGTTACACCTTTCAGTAGGCGCTTTAATTGGGAATGGGACTGTTACACCTTTCAGTAGGCACTTTAAGCTACACAAACTTCACCAGATATAGAGAGGTCAACATTTCATGACGTGGCTTGCACTTGTTGAAAACTCCTGCATTACCAGGAGCTTAATACGGCTTTGATTGATTGATCAGGATACAATCGCCCAAGTGCTACCAGGATCCGAATGTGGACAAAGAATAGTAACACTGAAACCTACCAGGCTTGAAATATGAGACGAGGGTTTAGCTTGGAACGGGATATCAGACATATAGAAAATGTCAGCACAAAAACTTCAACATATATCGACAAGTCAACATTTGATGTCTATGTATCTAATTTGGAATATCTATGTTGCCCAAGGATCTGGATTTGTTGTGATCGATTGATTGTTAAATCTAAAATAATGCGTATTGCATTTGTACATATATTGTTGTCATTTGTGAATGCCCACAATGAGTAGGTCTACTCTTTTGTGCGCCCTGAAAAGGACGTTAAGTGACGGGTTGCAGTGGTTTTCCTCACATCCCGAGCGTGCTGATGAAGATGGACCTAAGTAATCAAAGCGGTTTGCTACGCTTGGCTTTAACTCCGTGTCGCTCACTACTACGGGGATCACGTCGATCCCTCACCTTATTAGACAGCCTCTTTCCGAAGTGAGGTTCTTGGCCAGTATATTTTGCCTGGTTAGACGCTACTCTTCTTCCCTATTTGTACAGATAAGCATCAATATATTTCCATTGCGTTTAGGAAACATACGTATTAACTGAATGTGTACGCGTGAGAAAACAAAGATTGACTCTGGACAATGTCAAGCTCAGGAAACATGGAGCCGGATTGAAGGATGATCGTGGAGTTACATGAAACACTCAGTATTAGCACTTCAATGTTGTGGAGCAATTAATTTGAACATTTTTGGAGACAGAACGCAAGGCAATATGGTGTCCAACTGATCCAGTCGATCTATGGATGAACGTGACTTTCTAAAAATGAACATACCGGAATTATTTTTAAAGTTTAATTACCTCCTCAGAGCAAATGGTTTATCAAAGTTTTAACTCTCACATTTTCACAGTTTAATTATCTCATCAGAGCAAAGCGTTTACCAAAGTAATAACTCTCACACTTTCACAGTTTGTTCAAGCTTAAGCTTGTTTTATGCCTCAAAACTTTTCGGACGTAAGTACTTTAAAGATCTGGGTACTTTTTAACCGAAGTACTTCTCAGACTTAGGCCTAAGCACATTTCAACTAATCTACTCCTCATAACTAAGAACGTGTTACGTTTAAGTGCTTTTCAGCCTAAGTATTTCTCAGATCTAGGTACTTTTCACATCTAAACACTTTTCAGCCTAAGTATTTCTCAGATCTAGGTACTTTTCACATCTAAACACTTTTCAGCCTAAGTATTTCTCAGATCTAGGTACTTTTCACATCTAAACACTTTTCAGCCTAAGTATTTCTCAGATCTAGGTACTTTTCACATCTAAACACTTTTCAGCCTAAGTATTTCTCAGATCTAGGTACTTTTCACATCTAAACACTTTTCAGCCTAAGTATTTCTCAGATCTAGGTACTTTTCATATTTAAACACTTTTCAGCCTAAGTATTTCTCAGATCTAGATACTTTTCACATCTAAACACTTTTCAGCCTAAGTATTTCTCAGATCTAGATACTTTTCACATCTAAACACTTTTCAGTCTAAGTATTTCTCAGATCTAGATACTTTTCACATCTAAACACTTTTCAGTCTAAGTATTTCTCAGATCTAGGTACTTTTCAAATCTAAACACTTTTCAGCCTAAGTATTTCTCAGATCTAGGTACTTTTCACATCTAAACACTTTTCAGCCTAAGTATTTCTCAGATCTAGGTACTTTTCATATTTAAACACTTTTCAGCCTAAGTATTTCTCAGATCTAGGTACTTTTCACATCTAAACACTTTTCAGCCTAAGTATTTCTCAGATCTAGGTACTTTTCACATCTAAACACTTTTCAGCCTAAGTATTTCTCAGATCTAGATACTTTTCATATTTAAACACTTTTCAGCCTAAGTATTTCTCAGATCTAGGTACTTTTCACATCTAAACACTTTTCAGCCTAAGTATTTCTCAGATCTAGGTACTTTTCATATCTAAACACTTTTCAGCCTAAGTATTTCTCAGATCTAGGTACTTTTCATATCTAAACACTTTTCAGCCTAAGTATTTCTCAGATCTAGGTACTTTTCATATCTAAACACTTTTCAGCACAGTTACTGTAACTATGGATTGTCGCAGAAGTTCAAGAACATCATTTATAAAACGGACGAAAATATGAATTGTAGAGTTTCACAAAATGAAGAGCTTTCGCAAAACTTTGAGATATGAACTGAAGTGAGTCAATGTTATCTCTTATCGCTATTCTTCTCTCTCTGGCTGTTGACTGGATTATCATAAACACGACTTCTGCTAATGAAAATTTAGTTTAATGGCTCTTGAAACTTCTGTTATCGGTGTCCGATGGGATTACGAGAATAAAAGCATAGAACGGCAATCAGATTGTACTGATTGGTCATGCACTACAAGGACTTGGTATTCCCAGTACAAAAAAAGCTAGATCCATTCATATATCTTGGCATCAATATAGACAAGGTCAGAGGTAGCAGTATAGACAAGGTCAGAGGTAGCAATATAGACAATGTCAGAGGTAGCAATATAGACAAGGTCAGAGGTAGTAATATAGACAAGGTCAGAGGTAGCAATATAGACAAGGTCAGAGGTAGTAATATAGACGAGGTCAGAGGTAGTATTATAGACGAGGTCAGAGGTAGCAATATAGACGAGGTCAGAGGTAGCAATATAGACGAGGTCAGAGGTAGCAATATAGACAAGGTCAGAGGTAGTAATATAGACAAGGTCAGAGGTAGCAATATAGACAAGGTCACAGGTAGTAATATAGACGAGGTCAGAGGTAGTATTATAGACGAAGTCAGAGGTAGCAATATAGACGAGGTCAGAGGTAGCAATATAGACGAGGTCAGAGGTAGCAATATAGACGAGATCAGAGGTAGCAATATAGGCGAGGTCAGAGGCATCAATATAGACAAGGTCAGAGGCATCAATATAGACAAGGTCAGAGGCATCAATATAGACAAGGTCAGAGGTAGCAATATAGACAAGGTCAGAGATAGCAATATAGACAAGGTCAGAGGTAGTAATATAGACAAAGGTCAGAGGTAGCAATATAGACCAGGTCTGAGGTAGTAATATAGACGAGGTCAGAGGTAGCAATATAGACGAGGTCAGAGGTAGCAATATAGACGAGGTCAGAGGCATCAATATAGACAAGGTCAGAGGCATCAATATAGACAAGGTCAGAGGCATCAATATAGACAAGGTCAGAGGTAGCAATATAGACAAGGTCAGAGGTATCAATATAGACAAGGTCAGAGGTAGTAATATAGACAAAGGTCAGAGGTAGCAATATAGACAAGGTCAGAGGTAGTAATATAGAATACAAAAGGTAGGGGTTCTCATTGCTTTAGGACATTTTTTTTAAATTTTGAAACCGAAAGAATTCAAGTCCACCATCCACCACAAAAATACAGATCGTCAACTCCAATGTCAAGCCCGTCCTATTGTATAGCTCGGTAACATGGGAAACAATAAAAAGTATAACAAAAAAGGTTAAAGCTTTCATCAATGGATGCTTGCTCTGAATAGAAGGAATGGAATGGTATAAATGGTATGATAAAGTCATTAATATAGAACGGTGGGAGAGAATCGGACAGATACCAGTGGGACTAGACGTAAAGCGAAGGCGTTGGTGATGGATAGGAATCACATTACGGAGACCAGCTGATAGCATTACAAGGCAGTCACTGTTCTTGAATGCTAAAGACAAAAGAAGTATAGACACGCCTAATCACTCTTTGAGAAGGGACAGACCTGAACACGGCAAGAAAGGTGCGGGGAAAAAGAGGGGAGGAGGGGGATATGGAGTGTGGCGGTTTGGAGGTAGGGTAAACGGAGAAGATTTCACAGGACAGGAGGACTTGTCAAGGATCTATGCTCCACAGGGAGTTGAAAGGTTATTATTGATTGATTGACTTCTCAGATCGAAGTTATTCTCAACCTAAGAACATCTCAGATCTATGCACTTTTCAGGACTAGGTACTTTTCAGTACAGGTACTTTTCAGATCTAAATACTTCTCAACATAACTACATCCGATATCTAAGTTATTTTCAACATGACTACTTCTCAGATCTAAGTTATTTTCAACATAACTACTTCTCAGATCTAAGTTATTTTCAATATAACTACTTCTCAGATCTAAGTTATTTTCAACATATCTACTTCTCATATCTAAGTTATTTTCAATATAGCTACTTCTCAGATCTAAGTTATTTTCAACATAACTACTTCTCAGATCTAAGTTATTTTATCATAAAAACTTCACAGATCTAAGTTATTTTCAACATAACAACTTCTCAGATCTAAGTTATTTTCAATATAACTACTTCTCAGATCTAAGTTATTTTCAACATGACTACTTCTCAGATCTAAGTTATTTTCAACATATCTACTTCTCATATCTAAGTTATTTTCAATATAGCTACTTCTCAGATCTAAGTTATTTTCAACATAACTACTTCTCAGATCTAAGTTATTTTCAACATAACTACTTCTCAGATCTAAGTTATTTTATCATAAAAACTTCACAGATCTAAGTTATTTTCAACATAACAACTTCTCAGATCTAAGTTATTTTCAATATAACTACTTCTCAGATCTAAGTTATTTTCAACATGACTACTTCTCAGATCTAAGTTATTTTCAACATATCTACTTCTCATATCTAAGTTATTTTCAATATAGCTACTTCTCAGATCTAAGTTATTTTCAACATAACTACTTCTCAGATCTAAGTTATTTTCAATATAGCTACTTCTCAGATCTAAGTTATTTTCAACATAACTACTTCTCAGATCTAAGTTATTTTCAACATAACTAATTCTCAGATCTAAGTTATTATCAACATAACTACTTCTCAGATCTAAGTTATTTTCAACATAACTACTTCTCAGATCTAAGTTATTTTCAACACAACTACTTCTCAGATCTAAGTTATTTTCAACATGACTACTTCTCAGATCTAAGTTATTTTCAACATAACTACTTCTCAGATCTAAGTTATTTTCAACATAACTACATCTCAGATCTAAGTTATTTTCAACATAACTACTTCTCAGATCTAAGTTATTTTCAACATAACTACATCTCAGATCTAAGTTATTTTCAACATAACTACTTCTCAGATCTAAGTTATTTTCAACATGACTACTTCTCAGATCTAAGTTATTTTCAACATAACTACTTCTCAGATCTAAGTTATTTTCAACATAACCACATCTCAGATCTAAGTTATTTTCAACATAACTACATCTCAGATCTAAGTTATTTTCAACATAACTACTTCTCAGATCTAAGTTATTTTCAATATAGCTACTTCTCAGATCTAAGTTATTTTCATCATGACTACTTCTCAGATCTAAGTTATTTTCAACATAACTACTTCTCAGATCTAAGTTATTTTCAACATAACTACTTCTCAGATCTAAGTTATTTTCAACATGACTACTTCTCAGATCTAAGTTATTTTCAACATAACTACTTCTCAGATCTAAGTTATTTTCAACATAACCACATCTCAGATCTAAGTTATTTTCAAGATAACTACTTCTCAGATCTAAGTTATTTTCAACATAACTACTTCTCAGATCTAAGTTATTTTCAACATAACAACTTCTCAGATCTAAGTATTTCTTTGCTCAAGTATTATTCAGTCTAATTGTTTTTCAGCACTGCCCAAAAGCTCAGATCTTGTTCACGACTCACACCTCGACTTAGTTGTTCTTCGCTTAGAGCGCGGTGTTATCTTCTTGTGGTTAATAGGTTCTCGTAGGAGTCGACTCAACGTCCAATCATTAACAGGCGTCTCTTGCGATATGCCTCGCATATTACAATGACTCTATTCTGTACTCCTGTTACGTGCTTGGTAACATGTGAGTTGATGGTAGATTCGCCCTGATATAGTCAAAAGGACTATATGATTAAAAGCAATGTGCCCTGTCTTTCAAAAGGATTAGATTTTTTTTATTCGCAAACACATTTGCTGGTGATCCGCCTTCTTTTTTTTTTTTTATCGAAACGAAGCACCAGGTCAACACTATGGCTGACCACTTTACATGAAACATTTATTCAGTCATTTGCAACAGTGATTTCATTAGTTGTCGTTCTACGTGACGTGATCGCTAGTCCCATGTACTCCCTTTATCAGTCACTTTTTACGACATGCTTGAAAGTTTTCTGCGGTCATATTATTTTCAACCCAATGAACCTATTTGGGGGCATACACGTTGACTGGGTCATGACTATAAAGACGTACAGGCACTCATCAAACGATCCACGAGGACGGAATGGAGAGACCAGAGCAAAGAATACAAGTCAGAAAATAAAAGCACAGACAAATTGTCAAAGGTAGGCAGACAAAGATTTTCAGACTCAGAACGGGACATTGCAGACTCAAGGCCCACCTCCACAGAACGGGACATTGCAGACTCAAAACCCACCTCCCCAGAATGGGACACTGCAGACTCAAGGCCTACCTCCCCAGAATGGGTCTTAGAGACACCGCCACGTTGGAGAGCACCAAGCAAACACCAGGACATATTATGTAGGACTGCCTAAATTATACAGAACAAAGAGAAGCAGTCTGGGCCGGGGGAGCTACTATGCTCGAAAAGCTGTGGTAGACAGGCCGGGGGAGCTACTATGCTCGAAAAGCTGTGGTGGACAGGCGAAGATCCGAAACGTACAGTCTCCTTCGTGAACCTCACCTGCTTAGAAGCATAACACAAGTTGAGGGAAAATGAACAAGAGAAGAAGAAGGAGAAGAAGAAGAAGAAGAAGAAGAAGAAGAAGAAGAAGAAGAAGAAGAAGAAGAAGAAGAAGAAATGTACAATGTGTGTCGTGCAGGGCACGTTATCAAATACAAAGTTAGCAAATATAAAGACTAATTGCCACGATACACTTCAGAGCTCCGACCATGAGCTGTTTTAAAGTAAAAGAGAATACAATCTCATCAGAACGAAATTCAGGCTGTTAGACCATAAGTTAAAGTAGACAAAGAAGTAATAATATAACAAAAAAAGATCAAGTCTATGAAGTACCTACTAAATACAAGGATCAGCACATTATAAGCTATACAACACAACCGAGCTAATTGTGCGCTTGGCTGGTAGAGTGGACAGAAGGCTTGTGCATTACGCAAGGAAACCGGTTTGGCTTCCAGATATGTAACATACTCTACCCAATTGCAAACGAATACCTTAATTACTATTAGGGAATGCATGTTAGGTAAAACTTAGCTGGCCACTCCAAGTTTTAAAAATAACCCGATGAGACACAGTATAATGAATTCTCTAACGCTTCATCCCAGACGGTAGTGTACGTTATGAGACTACCTTAAGCTTTTTGTCTAACAACAATTCGTCAATTTCTCGATTTGCTACGAAAACAACCCTATTTTCAGCGCTGCTCAAGAGTTCACAGTCTGGATGTCGATGAATTATTGGTGTACAGCCAATAAGGCCTGATAAATTATCCAAAGACCATGTTTATTAAAAAATAAATTCTAGTCGCCTTGCATCTATAAGCGCCTATTTAGTCGCCTAACGACAGAGATGAAGAAACGGATTGAGTAAAGCCGATGACCAAACATAGTACTTTAAGTAAATAGACTTAAATTAATTTAAACAACTGTTGCTAACTATCTGGCAGCAAATGTAAACTCTGTCTGATTGAATTCTAGGATTCCAGATGATTGTGTCTCTGGTTAAATTCACACGTGTGCAAGGAAAGACACCTGAAACTAATAGAGCAGCGTGTAGTTTGCTGCTTCGGTAACGTTTAGTGTATTGTACACACACGCAATTTGGTAAGATAGGTAGAGTTCTGAGCCAAGCCACACGTTTCATCATCGGGACCATGAAGTTGACACCCATAGGGGCATTAGAAATAATGGCGGTCTCTCAGTTGATAGAGAGTACACGGGACATAAAAGTAATGCAGCAGGCAGAGAAATACAAGCGACACACGAATCACCCAATGCACTTAAAAATGAACAACCAGCAAAGTAACTTCACAAAACAAACAAACTGGCACTCAAGGACCTGGCGATGTCACAAATGATACCAAAGCTCATACAACCAGTTAGGACTACCTTCCACTGGGTATGGACACTTCTATGCGCATGTTAACAACCCCTCGGTAGTTATAATCGTAAATAGTAGGTTTAACGGCCGCTGCCCGGGCACAAATCTCAATTATGTTAAAAATATATGCTATCTATTATGGGATCCTCGTCCGTGCTACGGAGTTCGTGCATTGTGCTGGGATTCTCCAACAATATGGAGAAGAACAAAGCATTTATGGGTTAAACAATGGCCTACTTTAGATAGGCCGTCTGACACTGGGAAAACCACCTTAAATTTCATATTCAACAACTGATTAAATAACGAAACTCATATTGTGCCAAGGTTGATAGTTAATCCATGCTCCACACAGAGAAACAAAACAAATTCTCGACACAAATCACTGTTGCGGATGATCCTTTTACAGAATCCTGCTCTGAAATCCACTGCATATCCATCTTTTGTTTCCAGAACACGCTACTATAGTTGCATTGATAGTTGATACAAGTAAGTTCCGTTATTAAGTCAGCCGTGCAATGTGACGTTTAAAGGGGATTTTCTGTCAGTCAGAAGGCCTTTATCTACAGTAGACTGTAGTTAAACCATGTGCAAATGACGCTGATATTTCGGCTAAACTAAACTAATTCAAAGAACTGAAAAAAAAATGGAAGGGTCAAAGAAAAAAAGGACTGCGGACAGACCTAGAAAGAGGACGTTTTTCACAAGAGTACCTAGGCACTAATTATCTATCAGACATGTGGACACGTGCCCATACACATGGCTCAACTACAAACGCCAACGAGGACGGAAGAGGAGGAGTGGTAATCAGACAGAAAAATGTGGAAAAGGTAACTCGGTCCAAAGCACAGGCAACTTCTCAAACAATTTCGAGGCCGAAACAGAAGCACTAAAGACCGCGGCAGAAATTGCCAAACAACACAAAAACAACGGAAATGGCATACATCGTGATATTAATTTATGCACATTAATCTATAACGACACTCACACCCCATAGCAACACTGAACTGAATCAAGTGATGTCAACCTTGAGAAGAATATCTCAAAGGTTTCAGGAAGCAGTGATACAATCCCGATGTAACATCAAAAGGAAATGAGAAGGCCGACATCCTTGCCAAGAAGGAGACGAAACTGATACAGGAAGAGTTTCTGTTTAACTATGAAGAAGCAAAGCCATAACTAAAATGGATGCACTGTAAAGTGGCAGGAAAAATATCACAAACACTGGCCAGATGACGAATACAAGGGGCTTGTCGTAAGTCCTTACCCTGAGTATGAAGAAGTTTGTTTAGATCGATATAAATTTATCTGTTTTACAATCTTTTTGTTTAGATCGATATATATTTATCTGTTTTACAATCTTTTTGTTTAGATCGATATATATTTATCTGTTTTACAATCTTTTTGTTTAGATCGATATATATTTATCTGTTTTACAATCTTTTTGTTTAGATCGATATATGTTTATCTGTTTTACAATCTTTTTGTTTAGATCGATATACATTTATCTATTTTACCATCTTTTTGTTTAGATCGTAATATATTTATCTGTTTTACAATCTTTTTGTTTAGATCGATGTATTTGTCTGCTTTACATTCTGTTTGTTTAGATCGATATATATTTGTCTGTTTTACAATCATTTTGTTTAGATCGATGTATTTGTCTGCTTTATATTCGGTTATTTTTAGATCGATATATATTTGTCTGTTTTACAATCTTTTTGTTTAGATCGATGTATTTGTCTGCTTTACATTCTGTTTTTTTAGATCGATATATTTGTCTGTTTAATATTCTGTTTGTTTGTTTGTTTTGTTTTTTTGGACGTTCGCCTAATTTATCTATTCTCCAAGGCGGTGTGCGTTGCACTTTGGTTTTCATTTTGCGCCTGTCGCCCCAGTGCATCCGACTTCAGCATTCATTTTATGTAGAGGTCTGCTTCCTCCTGCATTTTCTAAGGGGTTGCTTACCCGGCCGGTGCTGTGATGGGGATCGAACGCAGCACCTTCGGTTGTGAGCCGTGTCACTTAACCACTAGCCCACGCCGTCCCTTTCTGTTTGTTAAGATCAATGTATTTGTCCATTTTACGGTATGTTTATTTGTTGATGTTGCTTTATTTGTTGATTTATGTTGGTCTACCGATAACAAAACTATTCGTTGATTTTTTTAGCAGACCTGTGATTTAGCGGGTTTCATGTATATTTACATGTCCTGTAGTTAGCAGCTGGGTATGTTACTGAGTAAGAAATATTTTAACCATTGCACCCCCCCCCCTTCCCTCCCTGCGCACTTTATCGTGCCTGTAGTAAGACATTACTAAAGAGGAGTGTGCATGGGACTAACAACTTCATCTTGTAAAACAATTTGTTACACTGGCTTCAATTGCCAAAATTCATACAGTGCTTGGCGCAGTCGTCCGTTACAGAGCAGTAAATAGCTGTAGCCCCGAACTTTGTAAGAAACGCTGGAGAACGTTGAAGAGTGGCTATATAAATAGTTTATAAGTAGTCGGTATACATTGCTTGTATAAATAGTTTGTGTAAATAGTTTGTGTCAATAGTTTGTGAAAACAGTTTGTGTAAATATCTTCTATAAATTGTTTTTATAAATTGTTTTTATAAATTGTTTTTATAAATTGTTTTCATCCTGTCTTGTCTCCTTTCTCTTTTCTAATCCATTATCGATGTGTTGTTCCCACCTTCCTCCTGCTAATCTAGATCCAAATGTTTATTTTTCTTCTTCTATTTTCTTCTATTTACTTCATCCTCGTCCTCGTGTATGTTATATCTTTTCCCCATCGTTGTCTTTCCGATGTTTTTTCTTCTGAGTTTGCCGTTCTGTTCCATTTATTTCAGTGTGCTCCATCTTTTCCTCTCTTGATCTTCCTCTTGCCCTTGATTTAATTCTCATCCTTTGTCTTCCTTCCATATATCTTTATTCCTCTTCTGGTTTCTATTCCTCTTATTCTTCTTATTCGAGTCTAATAATGTATTCGTCTTTTCCCAATTATATTTATCATCATCTCAATTTTCTGCAGTTTTTTTCCTTTTCCACTTTATATAATAATCTTACTCCTTTACATTCTCTCCACACATCATGAATTCTTTTTGTCTTATTCCTGTTTCTATTAGCCAGACACAGTTATTTTATTTTAAAATCTTTATTTTAATGGCCAGTATTTCTCTGTTGTTTCCTGTACAATTAGAACACCTTATTTTTATATCGTCATCTATGTTTTTGTCTTTTAATGTTTTCTTATTTTCCTGGACAATCTAAATCGTTCATGAATTCTTTGTTCTAATTTAGGTAACTTTGATTCTTGCTGCTTGTAAAGATTTCACATGTCGCCCTCAGCGTAATCCAAACTGGCCATTTCCTGTCAGGAAACATGTCTATTAATCTGTTTTACTTGATTCTGCTTCCCATCGAATTGGACAGACAGCAATAGCTGAGTTTAGGCAAAAGAAAAAAACATCAAGCGAAAGCGATAAGATATCTCGTTTATAATTTGGTGATAATTTGACATCTGTCTCTTTGTTAAAATTCAATGACAATTGGAATGACACAGCGTTACTTAACTGTGGTCGTTTATGAAATGTCATTTGAAGGTCATCGTGATATGTTAAGGATTTTTGTTTTTTTTTAGAGACGAGAAGGAAGACAGCAGAGGTGATAGAAAATAGAAGAAGAGGACAAAGACATAAGAGGAGAAGAAGGTAGAAGAGGAGGAGGGAGAAGAAGAGGAGGACAAAGACATGAGGAGATGAAGAAAGAAGAGGAGAATGGAGATATCTAACGTGTGGTATTGTGTCCCAAAGTCAAAGAGACAACTTCAAAGGATGGGAATATTTCTCCTAATGCATTATTATACCAGCCAAAGAGAAGCAGTCCATGATAATATGACACCAAAAATAATCAAGCAAATGAAAACTACAGGTGAACTGTTATTCCTGAAGGTTCTCTAGACAGCCTAGCGGCACAAACTATACGAAAGAGATAGTAATTATTTGATCAGGTTTCAGAAAGGATAGCAACGGACAGTGCGAAAACCATGGGCACATCCCTCTATTGTGTCCTTGGCAAAGTCTACGCTAGGATACTGGATCAGAGACTAAGCCATCTGACTGAACCACAGATGGGCAAAGCTAAATGCGGTGAAAGAGCAAACCGAAGCACTCAAGACCTTATCTTCACGCTCGGACAACTTAGTGAAAAAACTTTTGAGTGTGTTCATGAAATGCACATGTTTATTGGACCTGGAATACGAATTCAAAAAGGTTCGTGATGGCAGTATCTGGGAATGCCTGGAAAGGAAGAATATTCCACCACTCTTGATCTGTACCATACTGAAACTGAAAGGTAGAACATCTCACATCAGTACCATACTGAAACTGAAAGGTAGAACATCACACATCTGTACGATACTGAAACTGAAAGGTAGAACATCTCACATCTGTACCATACTGAAACTGAAAGGTAGAACATCTCACATCTGTACCATACTGAAACTGAAAGGAAGAACATCTCACATCTGTACCATACTGAAACTGAAAGGAAGAACATCTCACATCTGTACCATACTGAAACTAAAAGGTAGAACATCTCACATCTGTACCATACTGAAACTGATAAGTAGAACATCTCACATCTGTACCATACTGAAACTGATAAGTAGAACATCTCCCATCTGTACCATACTGAAACTGAAAGGAAGAACATCTCACATCTGTACCATACTGAAACTGAAAGGTAGAACATCTCACATCTGTACCATACTGAAACTGATAAGTAGAACATCTCACATCTGTACCATACTGAAACTGAAAGGTAGAACATCTCACATCTGTACCATACTGAAACTGATAAGTAGAACATCTCACATCTGTACCATACTGAAACTGATAAGTAGAACATCTCACATCTGTACCATACTGAAACTGAAAGGAAGAACATCTCACATCTGTACCATACTGAAACTGAAAGGTAGAACATCTCACATCTGTACCATACTGAAACTGATAAGTAGAACATCTCACATCTGTACCATACTGAAACTGATAAGTAGAAAATCTCACATCTGTACCATACTGAAACTGATAAGTAGAACATCTCACATTTGTACCATACTGAAACTGAAAAGTAGAACATCTCACATCTGTACCATACTGAAACTGAAAGGTAGAACCTCTCAAATCTGTACCATACTGAAACTGATAAGTAGAACATCTCACATCTGTACCATACTGAAACTGAAAGGTAGAACATCTCACATCTGTACCATACTGAAACTGATAAGTAGAACATCTCACATCTGTACCATACTGAAACTGATAAGTAGAAAATCTTACATCTGTACCATACTGAAACTGAAAGGTAGAACATCTCACATCTGTACCATACTGAAACTGATAAGTAGAAAATCTTACATCTGTACCATACTGAAACTGAAAGGTAGAACATCTCACATCTGTACCATACTGAAACTGATAAGTAGAAAATCTTACATCTGTACCATACTGAAACTGAAAGGTAGAACATCTCACATCTGTACCATACTGAAACTGAAAGGTAGAACATCTCACATCTGTACCATACTGAAACTGATAAGTAGAACATCTCACATCTGTACCATACTGAAACTGAAAGGTAGAACATCTCACATCTGTACCATACTGAAACTGAAAGGAAGAACATCTCACATCTGTACCATACTGAAACTGAAAGGTAGAACATCTCACATCTGTACCATACTGAAACTGATAAGTAGAACATCTCACATCTGTACCATACTGAAACTGAAAGGTAGAACATCTCACATCTGTACCATACTGAAACTGATAAGTAGAACATCTCACACCTGTACCATACTGAAACTGATAAGTAGAACATCTCACATCTGTACCATACTGAAACTGATAAGTAGAACATCTCACATCTATACCATACTGAAACTGAAAGAAAGAACATCCCACTGCCCTTGATCTGAACCAGACTGCGCTTCTGAAAGTCTTGCAGAAACCACATTAGGACAGGAAACCAATGGTCAGAGGAGTTCCAGAACACCATTGGCGAAAGACAGGGCGACATGCCATGCCTCTTCATACTGCTTATGGATGATGTAATCTATGTCTGTAGCTAGAGGACACAACAGTGCTTAGTTGGGTACTGGAAAACGAGATCAGTCTATATATTGGATGTTGATGTATCCGATGATGCTACCCTGATTACCAAGTCAGAGACACATCTCCAGACCAATCTTCAAATCTGGAAGGAAGAGCTGGATCAGATTGGAATGATCATTCAATGTTCAGAAACATAAACCATGGAGGTCTATACAAAAGGGGAAAAAAATTCCATTTGTCTACGGAAGCATGCTCTGCAACAGGTCCAGTTCAAACACTTTGGAGCTTTAGTAAACCAGAAAAGAGGCATCAAACCAGAGTTGGCTATGTGAAGGACAACAAGTGATCATTTGTTTCATGCCATGAATTGAGGTTTTCTCAGCAACAGAGAAATAAGTCACAACACTAAGATGGATGACTATCACTTCATCTATGTACCAGTTTTCATTAACGGATGTGTCTCTCATGGACAATGATAACAACCAAAAAAAAAGCCTATTCTAAGAGTCATACATTAGTTATCGTTGGAAGATGGTCCAGGTAGCAATGAGAGACAAGGCCCGCAATTATGTCTAACTACGGACCTTGTTTAGAAACCCAACTCTAGCAGACTCGTGTGGAGCAATCTCAAATTCGATGGTCTGGCCATGTCTGAAGAGTTAAAGAAAATCAGCTACCACGACGAGCAGTGGTGGTAAAGTCAATGATCAAGACCCCGAGGTCATCGCTGATCCCAGTGGACTGATAACATAATACAGTCTATAAGAGACAGTGGACTAGGTTGGAGCATGCTCAAGAGGAAAACAGAAGATAGAATTTCCTGGCCGACTTTATGACAAACCTCTACGCTTCAGGGCAGAAGACGAGCGACTAAGTAAGTAAGTTAAAAGACTCTACGCTTCAGGGCAGAAGAAAATCGACTTAGTGAGTGATTACGTAAGTATATACATATTTTTATATATGTTATGTATATTGTATGGTAAACTTGAGATAGCCATGACGAAATGCAAGAACCGCGATATGACAGTCGTTCTTGGCGATTTAAAAGTAAAGGTAGGGGGCGGGAAGGTAAAAGGAGAGTACGACCAGCCAGGGATGAAGGAATGAAAGAGGCGAGAGACTGAAAGAATGGGTCAGAATACATGACATGTTTTCAAAACTATCCTAGGCGACTTTGGAAATGGAAAAGCCCAGAAAACAATGTGCGCAGTTCAATTGACTACCTGTTGGTGCACACAAGTTTCCAAATTGGACTTATTTAAGTAAAGACCAGTCCAGGAACAGATTGTATTAGTGATCACGTGCCAATAAGCTCAAGATATGAGTCGCATTAAAAAAAATTTCAGGAAGTGAGCACACAATTTTAAACAAGAGCTAGACCTACTTAAATCAGACAAATAAATAAGATAGCGGAATCGCATCATGGTACAGAATAGATACAGCACAATGAACAAAATACAGAGCTTTGGCGAGCAATGGAAAATGTTAAAGGATTCAATTCATTAAACGTTGAATGATATTTAACCAACGGAAGTACATCGGAAGACGAAAGAATGCATGCTGTCGAAATGATGCACTTGATGGACGATAGAATGAAGAGGAAACAGGATAATGAAGAATACAAAAACGTTCAATGAAGAGAAAACACATACCAGAATGCAGGCGAATGAAATATGGTCTGACTAGAAATGAATATAACTCGTAGCGCATCACGAAACAGACGCCACATCCACGTACACGCGAATAAATTAACTAACAGGGAGACGACCACACACAATGGCCGGACGATTGAAAGCAAAATGCGTAGTAATACTGATGGAGAAGAATACAATAATTCACAGATGGACAGAATACATCAGAGAGTTAAATGACGACAACAGACCAGATTTAAATGGACAGGTCGATTGCAAAGGGCTATTAATACTGGCATCAGAGGTAAAAGACGCTATACAACATATAAACAAAGGACGGCACCAGTACCAGATAACGGTAGAGGAAATTGCGTTCACGGGAGATTTTAGATTAACAATGATAACAAAATGGCTAAATGAAATGTATGACTGTAGATACACCACAACTGACTTGATGAGGCTAATATTCGTAGTTTTGCCAAAGAAACTTGGAGCCATTGTATGCGAAGATCAGCTCACTATAAGTCGTATCAGTCATATACCAGAATATATCTACGAATCATGATGAGAAGAGAAAAGAATAGAATAAAACCATACATTGGCGATCAGAAATGTGGGTTTATGGAAGGCAAGGGCACAAATAAAGCCATGTATATAATGAGAACATTATTCGAGAGAGAGCTTCAGAGATAAAAACAAATTTATATATGTGCTGTGTAGACTATACCAAGACATTCGGCGGGGAAATGATTCATGTGCTGGAAGAGCTGCATGTTGGTAACAACGACCTGGTAATTATTCAGACCTTGCTCCGGGGACAGACTGCAGCTATAAGAATAAATAACGCTGTAGGAAACTTCAGGCAGATAGAAATGGGAATGAGACAGGGAAGTGTGCTGTCCACTGATCTCTTCTCCCCGTACAAAGAATTTATATTGCGATCTCTAGAGGCAATGCCTGGAAAATCAACTGGTGAACAGAAGGTAAATAACTTGCGTGATGCTGAAGACGATGTGTTGATAGCGCAGAATGAGTCAGATTTACAAGAACTGGTCAACATGATAGTTATTTAATGCGAAAATAAAAGACCTCAGCTCAAACTACAAGAAATCAGAAGTAATGGTGATAGCCAAGAAGCACATATCTCCAAATTGGCGTAGGAAGGGAAACGAGACGGAACTAAAACAAATACAAACATTTCAATACTTGAGTCGGGACGGCGTGGGCTAGTGGTTAAGTGGCACGGCTCACAACCCGAAGGTGCTGGGTTCGATGCCCACAGCATCGGCCGTTATCTCGGGGAACCAAACCTTTAGATAGTGCAGGAAGAAGCAGACCGTTACATAAATTGCATGCTGAAGTCGGAGGCACTGAGCCGACAGGCGCAAAATAAAAACCAGGGCAACGTACAACCGCCTTGGGGAAAAGAGAAATAAGGCGAAAGCCCCCCCCCCCCCCCCCCAAAAAAAAAATAATTCTTTATTACCCACATCAGTTCTGATGAGAGATGTATTTATGAAATGAAGAACAGAATAGCCAAGGTGAAATCAGTCTTACAGAGTATCCGGGGAACCTTGAGCAACACAAGCCTGCCAGTTAAAATAAAGGAAGAAAGATCTTAGATGCTACGTGGAACCAGTACTGACATGTAGCCGCGAGTCATGGACAATCAACATCGACATGCACCGATCATTGTATGCAACGGAAATGTGGTTGTCCGGAAGAATGTTGAAAATTCCATGGACTGCACAAAAAGATAATAACGTTGTACTTGAGGCGACACAGACACAAAGACAGATTATGGCAGCAATCTGGATAAGGCAGTTGTCCCCATCCTGTTTGGGGTATGTCATGAGAAGAGGCGGGTGAGAAGACACGTGACAACGGACAGAATCGCTGACAAGAAGTACAGAGGGAGGCAAAGAGAGAAAATATAAGACAGTTTGAAGGTATGCCAAGGGAGGCGATCAACCGCAGAACTCATAACCGACACACACGATAAGAGGAAATGGACGTCCAAGATCGTTAAGGCCAACAGGCGGGGCACTTAATGATGATATATATATATTGCCATTCTTCATCATCATTATTCTATTCATCTTCTTCCTCGTTCGAGACCAGGCGGCCATATCTTTACTCTGTTTAGTAGTACTTTCTTTGCCAGCCGTGAAGAGGCTTATATTCCAGTTATGTTTATAAATGCACACGAACTAAACATCTTTGACATTGACGCTAATGGCATGGCCACAATAGTTTACGGGGCGTAGCATTTACCGTGAACCCAGGCCATATGTATGAGTCTCCTTGCTGTGACTAACATGTATGCTAATATAACCCGGATGCAATAGCATTTGGCACTGATGAGATTATGCAAATTCGCCACTCTATTGGTCATTATGTAAATTGCTTAAACGCGCTGCATTAAATTATTTGATCGTATCTCAGAGACGACCTGGACTATTTAAGATCAGTTCACGTGGCAGACTTCAGTAAAACTCAGTGCTAGTGCCGTCTGGAGACTCGACATGTTCAAATTCAGTTGTACGTGAATACCCCAATAAACTTGAACTGATGTTTCGGGAAAATAAAGTCTTTGTCATGGATCGGATATGAGAAAACGGCACACAAAAATAAGCAACCCAAGCTAAACAAATTTCAGTTTTTTCTTACTTTCTAGTCTGTCTTGTTAAAGGAAGTTGAGTGTGGTACACTATGTGTTGCGCCTAAATGCCCAGTTCGTCCGACTTCAGTATGAATATCATCATCCTCATGTAGCATGTCCTTCATAGAACGTTGCTCCCATCACAGTCTGTCTGAAAAAAACTTTTTCCCTAGCCAAAACTCCAGCCTCCGCCTCAGTCATACTCAGTCATTCCTGGATATCTTCGTGCCATCGCCTTCTTGGTCTATTTCTGCCTCTTTTCCGTGCACCATACTTTCCATCACTGTTCTCTGAAGACCGTTGTGTCTCTTGATGTGACCAAAGTATTTACATTTTCTGGCCAAGATGGAATTGATAAACCAGAATGAATGTAAGTAAAAATAATAGTTGTCAATCGCAAACGAAGATGGCGACAACATCATATTTGTGCTTTCAGATGTGATCTTATATGACAGTAGAATCCTTCTTACATGACAGTAGAATCCTTCTTACATGACAGTATAATCCTATCTCAGATTTTCAGACTAGCACATTGGACACGCATGTTAGGAGTCAACAGTAGTGTCATGGCACACTTTGTTCATTCGTATAGCTCACAAAGTCTCAGCGATGAAAATCCGCTCAGCGAACTGAGAACTTTGCGTTTAGCTCGTGCATGCGTAACATGGGTAGTGTTTAGCACACATGCCAGGCAGCGCCATCACTTCCTTCTAGGCTTTTCTCGCAGAAATATGTTGCAGGAGAAAGTACCTAAGTCAGACATCCTCAATAGGTCTTACATGTTGAGCACTCATACGCTTCTACAGCGAGCCCAGACACTGCGACCTTCTTCTTCTTCTTCTTCTTCGTACGCAGTCAGACAGTAACCATTATTTTTTCGAAAAAAGCGGCGGTCATCCTGAGGCTGTCGCCACTGCCATAGAGCTTGTCTTGCAGTTCCACTGGTGATGGCCACATCTGCTCTCTCTGATCATCGTATGTCGGGCAGTTCTGCAGGAGATGTTCAGCGGTCATTTTACCAGTACCGTACGGGCATTCGTCGGTACCACCTATCTTCAGTTTGTTGAATAGGTGGTACCTCAGTCTATTGTGGCCAGTGCGAAGTCTCAAGACAACGACCTGCTCTCTTCGGTTCAACTGGTATTAGGCATCGTTTTTGGTGTAACCAGTATGTTCGGTTTCCCATTTGGTCATGTATCTGGCTTTGATAAGCCGTTTTGACTCTTCGTACGTCATACTAGTATCTGTTTGTGGTAGTCTTGCACCTTCTTTTGCCAGTCTGTCTGCCTCCTCGTTGCCTTGGATGTTGCAGTGTGATGGGACCCACTGTACCACTACCCTTTTTGGTGCGGACTGCTGGCACAGTTTGCAGAGTGCTGCTCTTAAGTCATTAAGCTCAGTGTTTTTCTGGCTTTTTAGCGCTGTGACTACGACGAGAGCATCTGTAAGCAGGACTATATGGCTTTCATTTTCATTGTGTGTCACCATTTCTTCCACTGCCGCCCTCAGTGCCTCTGCCTCCGCTCTGAAATTGCTTGTGTACTTGCCAGTAGTGAATGACAGTGCTATTTGTCTGCCATTTGGTAGGTTCAGGAATGCTCCTGCCCCTCCGTTCTGTGTAGCGTTTGTTACAGAACCGTCGGTGTATGCATGGGTCCAGTCCATGCTTGGGTAGCTTTTCGATATGAAGCTTAGGGTAGTATCTCTCCTTTCTTTTTCAGACTGGCAGTTTTTGTTTCCAATACCTGGTATGTTTTCTACCACCTCTGGAAATATATCCTGCCTCCAGGTAGGTTTTTGTACAGTAGTGATGGGTTTTGGTGTTGTTAGTGCGTTTATGGGATCTTCGTGCATCTTTGCTTTGGCTATTTCTGCAAAGTTTCTCCGCTTTAGTTTCCCATTTCCCAAATTGTTTAGTCTCTGGTGCATTGGATGGTCAGTCAGTCTTCGGAGTTTCTCTGACTGCAGCTGGGCTCTGCAGTCTCTTCTGTCGGTCATGGATTGCAGTTTTGTAATCTTTTCCAGTTCTACAATTGGCGTTGACTTCATGCCTCCTGTTATAACTCTCATGGCTTGGTTTTGAAGTTTGCTGACTTTATCGAAGTTCGCCTTTGCTGCTGTTGTCCATGCCGCAATGCCATACTCGAGAACTGGTCTCACTCTTCCAGTGTACAGTTTCTTTAGTATGCCTTCGTCTGCTCCCCAGTTTGTTCCAGCAAGTTTCCTCATGATTCTTTCTCTGGCTCTCATTCGGTTTCTCTCAATCTGACTTTTCCATGTCATGCGCCGATCAAATGTGACTCCCAGATAGGTTGGGTTGTCGTTTGGCTGCAGGAATTTGCCATTTAGACTTAATTTGGTATTTTGGGGTTTTAGTGAAAGCGAGAATATTGTGCATGTGGTTTTCTCCTCGTTTATTTTGACCAGCCATGAATTCGCCCACTCTTCCAGCGATGTTAGGGCCGTCTGCATCCAATTTCTTGCTATGGTGAGATTCTTTTCAGAGGTCCACATAGCCAGATCGTCTGCAAACATTGAGCTATGGACTCTCCTTGGTATATTCTCTGTAATGTCGTTTATATATACCAGGAAGAGTGTGGGTGACAGTACTCCCCCTTGGGGTACTCCCTGCTCGAGAGACACTGCGACCGAGATATGTTGCTTGCATGTCCGAGAATCCCAACCCAAATTACCAACCGAGCCGGCGACTGACAATAGGCAATCGATCAGGGAAGGGGGTGGGGTTGGTGAGGGTTGTAAGGTATGGCAGAAGAAACGTTACAAAAACTCTGTCTCCAGATGCCACCACCTGTCAGACACGAAGCGAGATCGTTTCTGTTTCTGTTCTGTTTCTAAGAATCAACGTCGCTGAACTCCGGGCATACCCATAGGTGCTCAGTCTCTCTCATCAAATGGCGTAAGGTATGGATGCAGATGGTCCCTGTATCTTGCTGGTTGTACACTCTCCTGCTCCGTCCTCTCATGTGCCCCACTCCGCTCGAATCTCGTTAAATGTCGAAACTTTGCAGTCTGTGGATTGCTGCTTCCTCTATTGCGGTGTCCTCACCCAGCAGGCGGTCATTGATTGATTTCAAAATGTCACTTCTGTCCATCACTAATGTGCTCACGATGGGAGCTTGTAAAGTCAAGATGTCAGCTTTTTCATCGCCCCGAGCCCCGGCATGAGTAGGACAATAGATCCAGGTCAGCGCCTGGAGGTTTGAGACCTCAACAGCTGCTATCCACTCGTACCTAAGCCATCCCTTCTGTACTTTCTGAAGTACGGCTTGCGCGTAGCCACAATGACTGCCTTTGTTATAGAAGTCTCAGATATCCATTTCGTGCTGAGGTCACTGCTTCCGTCTCCATTCTCATACTGGAGGTTGTTGACATGTATGCCCTACTGCGCTCAGCAACGACCTCTCCTCTTACTCTAGCCGAGAAACCCCAGCCTGATGTCCCACTGCGCACGACTGATCCATCCGTGTATATGACAGTGTCACTCTCCTGGCGAGACCGTAATAGTAAGGATACATAGTGTAAGCAAAGCCATGTGGTAACGAAGATCCGATGTGCTCCAGCAGAGACATCAATCACTTTCTTGGTTGTACATGTCACTCTAGGTGGGGAGGTTTAACACTGTCTTTGGTTCTATTACCCCAGGTGGTGATGTTTAACACTACCTTTAGTTCTGTTACCCTAGGTGGTGAGGTTTAACACTTCCTTTAGTTCTGTTACCCCAGGTGGTGAGGCTTAACACTACCTTTAGTTCTGTTACCCTAGGTGGTGAGGTTTAACACTGCCTTCAGTTCTGTTACTCCAGGTGGTGAGGCTTAACACTACTTTAGTTCTGTTACCCCTGGTGGTGAGGCTTAACACTACTTCAGTTCTGTTACCCTAGGTAGTGAGGTTTAACACTGCCTTCAGTTCTGTTACCCCATGTGGTGAGGCTTAACACTACTTTAGTTCTGTTACCCCAGGTGGTGAGGCTTAACACTACTTCAGTTCTGTTACCCCAGGTGATGAGGCTTAACATTACTTTAGTTCTGTTACCCCAGGTGGTGAGGCTTAACACTACACTTAATCCTGTTACCCCAGGTGTTGGAGTAAAGGTCAAACACTGTCTTTGGTTCTATTACCCCAGGTGGTGATGTTTAACACTACCTTTAGTTCTGTTACCCTAGGTGGTGAGGTTTAACACTACCTTTAGTTCTGTTACCCTAGGTGGTGAGGTGTAACACTACCTTTTGTTCTGTTACCCTAGGTGGTGAGGTTTAACACTACCTTTAGTTCTGTTATCCTAGGTGGTGAGGCTTAACACTACACTTAGTCCTGTTACCCCAGGTGTTGGAGTAAAGGTCAAACACTGTCTTGGTTCTATTACCCCAGGTGGTGATGTTTAACACTACCTTTAGTTCTGTTACCATAGGTGGTGAGGTTTAACACTACCTTTAGTTCTGTTACCCTAGGTGGTGAGGCTTAACACTACACTTAGTCCTGTTACCCCAGGTGTTGGAGCAAAGGTCAAACACTGTCTTTGGTTCTATTACCCCAGGTGGTGATGTTTAACACTAGCTTTAGATCTGTTACCCCAGGTATTGGAGTACAGGTCAAACAGTGTCTTTAGTTCTGTTACCCCAGGTAGTGGAGTACAGGTCAAACAGTGTCTTTTGTTCTGTTACCCCAGGTGGTGATGTTTAACACTACCTTTAGTTCTGTCACTCCAAGTAGTGAGGTCCAACACTGCATCTGGTTCTGTTACCCCAGGTGGTTGAGGTCCAACACCCTAACCACTTTTTAGGTTAAGCCTGAATCCAATTATTTGTGACAGGTAAAAGGAATGAAAGCCATATAGTCCTGCTTACAGATGCCCTGGCCGTAGTCACAGCACTAAAAAGCCAGAAAAATACTGAACTTAATGATTTAAGAGCAATACTCTGTCAACTATGCCAGCAGTCCGCACCAAAAAGGGTAGTGGTACAGTGGGTTTCATCCCACTTCAACATCCAAGGCAATGAGGAGGCAAATAGACTGGCAAAAGGAGGTGCAAGACTACCACAACAAGATACTAGTATGACGTACGAAGAGTCAAAACGGCTTATTAGAGCTAGATACATGACCAAATGGGAAACCGAACATACTGGATACACAAAAAACGATGCATATTACCAGTTGAACAGAAGAGAGCAGATCGTGGTCTTCAGACTTCGCACTGGCCACAATAGACTTAGGTACCACCTATTCAACAAATTGAAGATAGGTGGCACTGACGAATGCCCGTGTGGTACCGGGAAAATGACCGCTGAGCATTTGCTGCAGAACTGCCCGACCTACGAGGATCAGAGAGAGCAGATGTGGCCATCACCAGTGGCAACACTAGACAAGCTCTATGTCAGTGTCGACAGCCTCAGGATGACCGCTGCTTTTTTCGAAAAAAATAAAGGTTGATGTCTGACTGCGTACGAAGAAGAAGAAGAAGAAGAATCCAATTATTTGCGATACGGTTTCAATAGCCATAGTATTTACTATTAGGAGATATCCAACTCCATGCAAAATCTTGTTTAGCCGCCTCTTATGACATCCTTGGAAGGAAGCAATGCCTCTGTTCCGCTTGTCTCGGGAATCTCTCGTTGTTTACTTACCTCAGGATAATTCTTCTGGCTCACTCTGGAGCAAAGGGCTGGAAATTGTTGCTCTCCATTAGCTCATATTTAAGACCATTCGCTAGAGCACTGCTCGTGAGACTTAACTGATCTGGTCTCTTCTTCGGCAAGCAATTCTTCACAATTTTGTTATTTGAACTTTTATGTGCGACTGTGGATTTGAGTCCAGCGTATGTATGTTATGTTATTATATTTTTATTTTCTGGAAAGGCTAAGGCAGGAGGGGAGGTGGAGGAGTCCTATCCATCTCTATTGACTGACTAATTCGATAAGTAATTGTTGTTGTTAAAGGAAACAAAGAGCTCAACAAAGCTCAGAAGCGCTCTTGGTCGACGCGCTCTTTGACTACTGTTGTGACATTATGCAATATCAGGGAAGCACGTGATACTTACACGTTATATATACGAAGATACGAAGCAAAGTTCAAACAGGTGTGAGGCAGGGATGTCTTCAAACAGATGTGAGACATGGATGTCTTAAAACAGATGTGAGACAGGGATGTCTTAAAACAGATGTGAGTCAGGGATGTCTTAAAACAGATGTGAGACAGGGATGTCTTAAAACAGATGTGAGACAGGGATGTCTTCAAACAGGTTTGAGACTGGGATGTCTTCAAACAGGTGTGAGACAGGGATGTCTTAAAACAGATGTGAGACAGGGATGTCTTCAAACAGGTTTGAGACTGGGATGTCTTCAAACAGGTGTGAGACAGGAATGTCTTAAAACAGGTGTGAGACAGGGATGTCTTCAAACAGGTGTGAGACAGGGATGTCTTCAAACAGGTATGAGACAGGGATGTCTTTAAACAAGTGTGAGACAGGGATGTCTTAAAACAGATGTGAGACAGGGATGTCTTTAAACTGGTGTGAGGCAGGGATGTCTTAAAACAGATGTGAGACAGGGATGTCTTCAAACAGGTTTGAGACTGGGATGTCTTTGCCTACCGTTCCTGTTTGTGTTGGCTATAGATTGAATAATAAAGACATCAATCGAGAGAAAGAGAATTTGTATTTAGTGGACACTATGGCCGCATGTGAAAGAGGCCCTGGATTACCCAGATGATCTGGTACTTTTGCCACATAGAGCCAAATGCAAAAGAAACTTGACAAGCAATCAGGAGCAATAATTCGAATTGGGAATTCAACATTGAGCAAACCAATCTTCTCAAAATCAACACTACTAACAGAGAACCAATCATGCAGAAGGGAAACTGTTGTAAGAGGTGGATGCCATTATCCACCGCAGCACAATTGATACGTCAAGCGGTGCAGATGCAGATGTGACAACCAGAAATGGAAAGCAAGAATGGCATTCCTGACACTTTACTACGACATATTAAGAGCACCAGAAATCATGATTAACACCAAAGTTAGAATATTAAACGTCGGTGACAAGTCGATGCTGGTGCATGGAGCTGAAACATGGAACAACCTAAACGAAACAATGAAAGCTCTGATCCTTCGTCAACAGATGCTTACCAGTGAAAATGGACATACAGCTGCAGGACAATGTGAGATATGAAGATCGATGGGAAAGGAGCAAACATCAGTCATTGGAATAATACATTAAGAGATGAAAATTTGTCGCGATTGACATATACTCTGAAGAAGACACCGTCCAACATAGTGAGGCAGGCACTCAAATGGAATGTTCAAGGGAAAGAGACAAAATGAAAGATAGACCCACACATAAGTGGAGACGAGAATGTTTGAGGGAACTAGGATTAATTGTTACACCTGGTGAGAGACAGAAAGAGTAGCAGAGATCGTGCAGGCTTTGCGAGATATGGTCGATGCATGCATCAATAGGAGAGATTGGCCTTGATTCATTGGTTGATGATCTAGTCATGTTTGTATACCTATGTTATTTCCGGAGATGGACGAGAATAGAACCACTGCCATACTGAGAGCATCCTACAACTGGAAACAGTCAGGTCTAATTCCTTCAAAGTAGAAGACACCAGTGCCTGCGTGAAGCGACTTTAACCGTGACCCAGAAATAAATTATCTCTGAGAAAGTCAGGCTAGTGCTGAACGACTGTTAGTCAGTGAGTCTCCGATTGTTGGAGTCTGTCAAGGTGGCCGTGGCGGATGGCTGTGGGGTTGGGGGAGGGGGGGGGGGGGGTCAGAGTTTTGTAAAGACGAGGAATAAAGGCAGAGGCAGCTTGAACTGATAGGTAAGGTGCTCGCCTTTTAAGAAACGAACATATACGTGAAACGGTAGGAGGTTCGAATCCCGCAAGTTTCAAGGGTCCCTATGTCGCAACGAAGATGAGATTGACGCTTAGTTCTTTCGGAGATGAGTAATAAACTCGGAGATAATATCTTCGCGCTGAGCACGCAAAAGAACCATTGGCTTGGAAAGAACAGGCGCTAAGACGCTGTCCATTCATACATTCCAAAAGTAAGGAAATTCTTATCCAATAGGGGCTTACCGTGTGACGCGAAGAAAGAGGCAGCTCCTCCCCCATGCAAAGACAGACCAGATCAAACATATCTTTGCCCGCACACTCAAGTATTAAAATATACCCCCAAACCCAAGCAGAGGTAGAAAAGGAGTTACTTAGTGAAGTGTAGAATAATAGATGACGAATTCCGGTAGAGGAGGGATGGCCGAATGGTTTGATACCTGCCTGCTGAGACGAAAGACAGCACATCGAATCCCTGGTAAAGCCCATGTTGTTTTTATGTTCGTGTGTGAAATAAACAAATATAACCAGCACATGACGTGGCGACAGAAGTGCCGAAGCGGCATGTATTCCTCAGCCTATAAAGCCCGTCGACTACCCCAGTAATGGGAATAAAAATGTATGTAGGTTTTCTAAATTTCTGTAGTCGACACCAAGTGTGTCAGTACGGATTTACTTTCCCTCCTCACATATGAATCTACGAATTTAGACCAACTGAGACTCAGCAATGACGGCCATTTTAGACTTTTCCCCCATTAGTCTCCATTACACAATGTGGCATTCATGGATACCATTATGATATCAATAATTGAAATGATTTAATTAGCTTCGTTGTGAAGGATGCTTCTATTTCACATGCACCAACCAGATTATATGTGTCTTCTGGTCAGTTATTTGCTAGCTCCGACCGTGCGTAGTACGGACTGCATATTTCATGACTTTAACGTAGGCGAACTGAAAGAGTGAATGAAAGGTCAAATTATCATCAAACCGGATAGTGACGTCGGAGATAGCATGATATGACGTCACTGCAATAGCTCTAAGCTTTTTTTTTTCTTTCCTTTTTGTTTGGTGAGGTGGGTAAAACATTTCTTTCATCGTTGTCATCTTCTTCTTCTGCGTTCGTTCTCAATCTCCCGCTACCAAGCCCGGAACATGGCTTTGCACGTAGCAGGATGCAATCAGGAAAACGGAATGCATTGTGTCTCTAGTTTACAGATTGAATGCGATATTTGCACCTTTCTGTTCGGCACATCCGTCTTCAGCAGCGTCGTTGTCATACCTTCACCTACAGAAAGTCAGGTCTCCATTTATAGCTGGGTAAGATGAATCCTGTCACTACCAGCGACAGAACACGGTGTTTGTTGTTAATTCAATTGGTATTCTTGATGTTGACGAGACACTTAACTTTCAACCAGACATAGAGTCTTTATTGGCTATATGAGGGCGTTTATTTGATTAAGATCTTGCTTGTCGACGCAGCATCGCAGCATGGCTAACGAAGTGGCAATGGGCACTGTGATCCCTATATTGGTGAGCTGACGGAAGAGTTTTGCGCTGCACTACAGCCAGGAGGGCCTCGGTCCACCTTATCAAATACACCTCAGGATACAGGAATAACTACTGTAACCAGCTACCAAAATAACGTTGGCAAACGCTAACACAACTCACTACAAGTAGATTCGAACAACAACCACTTGACTTGTGGCTTAATGTCCCTCATGTCGTGGCTTGCAGCCCCCCCCCCCTCCCTCATGACTTGATGTACTAATGACATGTCCTGACATCACTCGTGGTATGACTTGACGCCCTCGTGACGTCCTGACGTCACTCGCGACATGACTGGACGTCATTCGCGACATGACTTGACACCCTGATGACATGTCCTGACGTCATTGGTGGTATGACTTGACACCCTAACGACATGACTTGACGTCATTCGCGACATTACTTGACGCCCTAATGACATATTCAGACACCACTCGTGACAGAGTTTGGCGTCACTTATGTCATAACTTGACTCCTCTCATTATATGCGCATGAAATGCATGATGCGCATGGACTATTCTTGTACAGGTCGACTAAGAGTTGACTATTCTTGTACAGGTCGACTAAGAGTTGACTATTCTCGTACAGGTCGACTAAGAGTTGGGCTATGCTTGTACGGTCGACTAAGAGTTGAAATATTCTCTTGCGATCGACTAAGAATTGGACTATTCTCATACGGTCGACTAAGAGTTGACTTTTCTCGTACAGGTCGAATAATAGTTGGACTATTCTCTACAGGGAGTTGGAAAGGTTTTGATTGATTGGTTGATGCAAAACCGACATAACGCACTCCCACCAGAGCAATAGTTCGTCAGCCCATCTCAAGATCTGGGAATAGTAAAGTGATAAATGGGAAATAGCTCACAGAACTAACGTTATTGCCCCTGCGCGTCTCCCATACATACTCAGTCTCTTTCATTGTTGAAAATGCCGACGACAGAACACGTACTCCGTAGATCCAGTAGCAGCTCTGATATGTCTCCTATCTTCATCAGGTACCCATTTACAGTTGGGTCCACCATGATAAGCTTTCTTATCATGAAACAACCCTCGATTTGCTCGGTCACAGATAACCGAGAGAGAAGAGACCAAAACCTGACACGCTGGTATTGTACGCCCAGCTCACAACCGCTTCACCGCCCATGGTAATAGCAATGATTATTGTATCTCTAGTTAAACACACTACTGACCTGGCCTCACAAGTGCAGTCTCTCGCTCCACCACCTTCAAACCTTGGCAAACAGAAAGGTGCTTCATTTATTGTATTGTCACGGTCTAAACACGACCAGAGTGTAAGCTTCTGATTAGTCAAGTGGTAGAGCACTCACTTTTCGCGACATACATACGGGCTTCAACTCCCACAACCGCCACGCTTCAGTCGACCCAGCTGTAAATGGGTACCAGACTTATGGTTTATAAAGGAAAAGGCAGTGAAGAAACGAACTGTCCCTTCGATCTCACACAAGCTGCGACTTAGTATACTGAAGTCTTTAACATTTCATTCCCTTCATTCCAGACCAGTGGTTAAGTCTGCAGAAATAAACCCTTTACCTTTCTAATAGGCGACCATTGCATGCTGTTAATATGTCATCTCAAGACATCAGGATAAATGTTATAGAATAACAAGCCTATTTTGTGTCGAAACCTGTCGAAAATGATAAGCTTAGAAAGCCTGCTTAGCCTATCTGTTCTGTTGATAGCATACATAATCCATGGCAGTCGATGAATTCGACGCCAAACATTACCCTGAATCGAGGCAAACCCCAGATGAGAACTTAAGACTCATCATTTTCTCAACAAACTTTCATACAATCTTCTTACGTGCAAGATTAGGGGAATCAAAGATGAAGATTGAATATCTTGATTTAAAGATGAGGATTGCATTTCTTGCTGTAAAGGCGGATAAATTATCTTGGCGGTGTTTCTAGTTGCTATTACCTCGACTGTTGAGGGAGAAATGAGAATAGCCCAAGGAAAGAAGGACGCAGGAACAAAGAAAGGAATAGCTGACATGGGGACAAAAACAGTGGGTGGTGTAGGAGTTCCTTCAAAAAATTTTGCTTGCGGGTGAATTGTGTTTTTTGATCCATTTTTATCACTGAATATCGTCATAAAAAACATGTTTTTCTCTTAACTTAGAAATTGGATGGTGCTCCAAATATGTAAATAAATACGTCAGTTTGAAATGCAAGCTAGTCTGTTTATATTAGGTTTATGAATGATATTTCGATTCCTATATATTTGAACCAGCAAAGATAAAGCTTAGAACTAAAGGTGACCATACCTATATACTGTAAGTACACGAAATATTCGATGTTGATAATCATTACTTTCTGTGCCTCTAATATTTGTTGGATAAATATGTTTCTCTCCTTTTTTCTATCGTTATAGAATGTCGCACCTTAACGCTAGTTTGTTATTATTTTGTTGGCTATTTTCTGGTTCTTCATCTTGTTCTTTTCTATGTTCCTTTTAATATGCATCTTCTTTTCCGTCTGCTTGTTTTTCTCCTTCTTCATTTCATTAATTTGTTATTTCTTTTTGTCCATTTTTCACTCCAAATAAGTTGGTCTACTTTAGAAAACCTGCATTTGAGCATCATTGTGTGGTTTTGCAGCGGAAGTTTCTACAATTTGCTTTAGACGATAAAGTTCCTGGTTCTCGTTTTAGTTTTGGTCCCCCTTTACAATATGCACCGAGGTGTAGTGGTTCTATTCTTTCTTCCCCAACAAGGAGACAGGGATCCCCTCATTGTTAATTGTTCGTTGCTTTATACTCATTTTGCCGTCCTCTCGTTTCTTGCCTTCCACTTGTTCTTTGTTTTCCTGGTGTTCTGTTTATGTGTTTATTCATTTAGTTTTTGCTTTTAGTCTTTCCCTTTCTCTTGTTTTTGCTTTATTTTTTAAATATTTATCATGTCTACCTTAATCTTTTTTTCATCCTGATATTTTTACCTCAATTGTCTTTAATTTTGCTCATAACCTTCTTTTTTTATCGTCTGTCCATCCTATCTCACCATTTTCTTATTATTATCCGTCTCTGCTTTAACCCCGTTTTTCCCACTCGTTTTATCACAATTACTTATCAATTTTGTTTCCTTATCTCCTTCTTTATCTTCAACTCTCTTCTTCTTCTCGCCTACTTTTTGTCCTCATCCGTTTCTTCTGTTCTTGGCCCTGTTCCTTCCTATACTTTGTAATATCATTTTATTCATTGTCTTCCTTCCCAGTTTGTCCTCTGCATCTTATTCTTGTTATTACTGTTTACTTTCTTTTACTCCCTTCCACCGACCTCTTGTTGCTTTTATTATGCTTGTTAAACTTATTCAAAGCCTTACAATTTGTTAATGTATAATACTATCCCGGTATGTTAATTAGTTAATTTTTTGTTCCACTTGTGCCTTTGAGCGGCGTGATGAGCTTAAGTCGTCTGTTCTGCGCCAAGTGCGTTGCGTCGGTCAATGTGAGTCCTTGTTGTTACACAATAACATGCCCTATAGCCAGATCTACCAGCCAACAGTCGAAGTTGATGATAGTGCATTCTCATGAGATGACCAAACCAATTTATTTGCTGCCTAGAAATGTATTTGACACAAGCCGTAGTGCCGACGATACGACGGATGTCGTCGTTCTGCATTCTGTCTTTCCTGTAAACAACGATGACCTTTCTTAAACACTTCATTTCACACGTCGAAATTCTGCTCTCACGATGCAACGTTTGGCACTGGTAACACAAGAGTCGGCATAAATATACTGTTTATCAGATGTTGCTTTGCTGTCAAACTAATGCTAGGGTGCCCTAGCTATGGGGACAGTTGATAAGTTCTTGCAGATGTTTCCTGACACTTATTCTTGATTTCCGTGTCGATCTTGCCGTCTGCAGAATAAAACCTGCCCAAATACTTGAACTCATGGACCTAGTTAAAGAGCAATATCATTTAGATTTATCTTGAGTGGCCCAGTTATTCTACTGATCATCATCGGTTCTGTTTTGTTCTCGGTATGTGACGTGAACAATAATATTCAGGTATGTGGCGTGAACAATAATATTCAGGTATGTGACGTGAACAATAATATTCAGGTATGTGACGTGAACAATAATATTCAGGTATGTGACGTGAACAATAATATTCAGGTATGTGACGTGAACAAAAATATTCAGGTATGTGACGTGAACAATAATATTCCGTATGGGACGTGAACAATACTATTCTGGTATGTCCCATAAACAATAATATTCCGGTATGTGACGTGAACAATAATATTCCGGTATGTGACGTGAACAATATTCCGGTATGTGACGTGAACAATAATATTCCGGTATGTGACGTGAACAACAATATTCCGGTATGTGACGTCAACAGTAATATTCCGGTATGGGACGTGAACAATAATATTCCGGTATGGGACGTGAACAATAATATACCGTTATGTGTCGTGAACACCAATGCTTAAGAGGAAATGCTTTGTTGTCGATGCGTCTGAGAAATTAGTTTTGGGTGTGAATATTGGATTGGTGACCGCGTTGGATGGAACAGGGCCACTATAACCATCCACGCATTATTGGAAATTGTTATAAAGATGGTTATGCTGGAACTAGCAACGACATCATGAAAACTATTGCTGTTTAAACCGCCACTATAAATGGCCCCTTTCATGGTTCCTGAGGATTGTGAGGAATATGGTGGTCGTGGACAAATGTTAATATCAAATCTTTGACTGCTTTCTAAACTAGATGAGCTTTGTACGAGGGCACATTCTCTTCAAGCAAAGAAAGATTTTGAGCTAGTGTTATTCTTCGTTTTCATTTCGCAGCCTGTCTTAGTTTTGTGATGATATCTGCATATTCCTAATCTTAATCTGGGTCTTGATAACCCATTCCTCAGCGTAGCTGCGGATCCCAACTTCGTCTCTTGGGCCACGCAAGTCCAGTGCATGGTAATCCATTCTCCAGAGGGGTCTCAGATGTAGCTGTATGCAGCAAAGATGTATGACCAACGCATCTGAAGTCTTCCCTGTCGCTTCTTTTTACCTCGAGTGTAACTGATTGTTGTCGCCGTGCTCCATCGACCATGTGTATGTGACCTGCCCATGTCTGCTTTGCCTTGTCTGCATGGATTACCGCATCGTTCACAAAGGACAATCGTAGTATCTCGGGATTGTTGAGCTTTTGCATACGTTGGTTCTGGAGAATGATTCAGACCACTCTCCATTTCTGCTCCAGTAATTTTGTGAGTGTCTATGTCTCACATAGCAGGAGGCGCAGTGGAATGGAAGAGAGAGGCTCGTGTCTATGTCTCACATAGCAGGAGGCGCAGTGGAATAGAAGAGAGAGGCTCGTGTCTATGTCTCACATAGCAGGAGGCGCAGTGGAATGGAAGAGAGAGGCTCGTGTCTATGTCTCACATAGCAGGGGGCGCAGTGGAATGGAAGAGAGAGGCTCGTGTCTATGTCTCACATAGCAGGAGGCGCAGTGGAATGGAAGAGAGAGGCTCGTGTCTATGTCTCACATAGCGAGGCGCAGTGGAAAGGAAGCGAGAGGCTCGTAGGTTTTAATTGTGGCAACCGTCCAGGTCCCTGTTAATGGACGAGACGGCTGCCCAGTTCGTGCGATGACATCTTAACTCAGGTTCCACGTTATTCTCCAGATTGAGGGTGGGGAGGGGGGCGCTCCAGATAGATGTGCTCATTGACATCCTCTAATTGCACCCCCTATCCCCCCACCCTCACCCACCCCCACCCCCCCCCCCTCCACAGGAAAACTGGATCACAATTGTTTGGGTTCAAGACATCAATCTCCAGTTCCGATTTTCTGCTCTCACATCGAGTAGCTGCACCATTTGGTTGGCTACTCTAACATCGAGTAGCTGCATCATTTGATTGGCTACTCTAACATCGAGTAGCTGCATCATTTGGTTGGCTACTCTCACATCGAGTAGCTGCATCATTTGGTTGGCTACTCTCACATCGAGTAGCTGCATCATTTGGTTCGCTACTCTTACATCGAGTAGCTGCATCATTTGGTTGGCTACTCTCACATCGAGTAGCTGCACCATTTGGTTGGCTACTCTAACATCGAGTAGCTGCATCATTTGATTGGCTACTCTAACATCGAGTAGCTGCATCATTTGGTTGGCTACTCTCACATCGAGTAGCTGCATCATTTGGTTGGCTACTCTCACATCGAGTAGCTGCATCATTTGGTTCGCTACTCTCACATCGAGTAGCTGCATCATTTGGTTCGCTACTCTCACATCGAGTAGCTGCATCATTTGGTTCGCTACTCTTACATCGACTAGCTGCATCATTCGGTTGGCTGCTCTCACATCGAGTAGCTGCATCATTTGGTTGGCTGCTCTCACATCGAGTAGCTGCATCATTTGGTTGGCTGCTCTCACATCGAGTAGCTGCATCATCTGGTTGGCTGCTCTCACATCGACTAGCTGCATCATTTGGTTGGCTGCTCTCCCATCGAGTAGCTGCATCATTTAGTTGGCATCGGCTGCTGACTCTCTAATGCATATTGCTGTACATTACTCGTCTCGCCACGAGGAAGGTCATCTTTCAAAAGGATAACGTAGACTAGAGAGCACGTGGTTTTCCATTGTATGCTTTAAATTTTGAATTCGGAGTCATAATGTTGAACCCAGGTCTCATCTGCCGTCCCCGTGGTCTTCAAAATATTTTGTGGCAGATTTGTATTTAGCAACTGTGCACTGCAATTCATTCTCACTGGTTTCTGCTCACGTACCAGAAGACACAGAACCCAGCGGACATTCACTTCTTCATGTTCAGTTTGTTGCGTAAAATGTTACTATTGTGCGTTCATAAATACGTGTCGATCTTGAACATAACATATTTTCAATTATGAAATATAAAAGGATTAAATGACATAAGTCGAACCCAGAGAAAAGGACTATGCGCGTCCTGGATATTAACATAAATGTCATTCTGTCGCTGGACATGGTAGTGCGTCTACAAATTACTCAGGAGACCAAGGAATAACAAATATTGTGATAGCTTTCACAAAGATATTTTATTAAACAAGAATTTTATAAAATGTTGAATTATAGAGAGCCATTGACGATAAAGAAATTGAAAGTCTCACTGAGAAAGATCAACAATATTGATATCTCTAAAATTACATTGTACAAAGATATAGCTGTTAATAACTTCACATTCCAGAAGCAAACAGGCCGTAGAAGTATCATTTGTTAAGCCTCACCTGGTAGCTATTAGAAGTAAGTATTTTAAAGGAAATTTGAGAAATGCATAAAGAAAATTACGATATTGTGTAAATAGATGAAACATGGACAAATGCGCATCATACTGATAAAAAAGAAGTCCAATCGGTTTATGGAAATATAAAGAAAATTACACGAAACGGTAAACGCCAGCAATTGAGTACAGTCCATACAGGTAGCAAATACCACGGATTGTTAACGTAGGGCGAACTCATGTTTGTTTAAACTCTATTGACAATCAAGGCTGTTGTTTAGAGATGAATGTCCACATATTTGGAGAGTGGATTGACGAAAATTCTCCTACCATTAGTTGAAAAACCCTCCTGAACAAAGCGTCCTATCATGATGCAGTGCCACTGAAAAAGAAGACTTGGACATCATTAAATGCAAAGGACGAATGCAACTTTGGCCAAAAAGAAACATATTCAATTTAGGGTAATGCATCTCAAACCTGAATTGTTATTACTTGTATAGAATGCATACAGGGCCAAAACGGTTGACATTGACAAAGTAATTCAGGAGCATAATCATAGAAGTTCAAGAGTGTCACCGTACCATTCTCACTTAAATTCTATGGGGGGCGGCGTGGGCTAATGGTCAAGTGGCACGGCTCACAAACCGAAGATGCTGGGTTCGATCCCCAGTACAGCACCGGCCGTTACCCAGACGAAGAAAACCGTTAGACAATGCAGGAGGAAGCAGACTCTTACATAAAATGCATGCTGAAGTCGACAGGCGCAAAATAAAATCCACAGTGCAACGCACACCGCCATGGGAATTAGAGAAATAAGACGAAAAATCTAATTCTATAGAATTAGTTTGGGCAATACTTAAAAGACAAATAGCATGTGACAACAAAACCTTTTAAACTGTCAGATGTATAAAAAATGGAATGTGATGCCCTCTGAGACATTGACAAACAATTCTGAATGAAATGTGAGGACCTTGTAATGAATGAGCAAGTTGATCTTCAGTCAATTTGAGTCATTTGACTCTGAATAGATTAAGTGCATTCTTCGTATGTGTATATTAAATCAAAACATGGCATGAAGAAATACATGTTTAAACCTATAAAGCTTTAAACAAAATATTTTATTAAAAAGTAACACTGATACAAAAACACAAAGATTAGACATACAAGTATTTTCAACGAGCTGCTCTTAATAGAAATTCATGTGTAATGAACACTAATGTATATTTATAAAAATACATGTTTAATGAACACTAATGTACATTTATAAAAAATACATGATTTACTCAACCCCTTGTGACAAATGAGGATACCTATGTAGCTCACAGTCAACTATATAATTAACGGAAGTGCTGTAAAATGGGTTTTGTGTGTATAAACGATAAATATGAGTATCATTGAAATAACAAAGAAAACATCTGTTCTGGTAGATCAGTGCAGGTCTATATAGAATTTTTTCCATAACACGGTTAGAATCATAATGAAAATAGGGACGCATGCAAACATTCCATTTAATAACATGAATTATTGAGATAATACAGAAATGCCAACGGAACGAACTACTGAGCGCACTATAATTGTAGTTTTACTCAGATTGTCTGCGCAGTCTAGCCATGACCTACTCCAGATCTAAACTACAGATAGCCATGGTCTATCCCAGTAGCTGTCATTTTTAGATCCTTGTCAATGATATGCTTCACTCTTGTTGCATTTCCATTTCTGGATTCTGATGCAGGTCCTCCATATCTTGGCAGATCAGCTGAAATTGAATTGTCTACACCAGTGTTTTACAAACTCATTCAAAGAACATGAATCCTGAGACTGCTTAAGTCTCCATGAGTTTCTATGTTGGTGTCTTTGTTCTTATAACATCAAAAATTGCATGACAAGTCTGGCTTCTAGCATCAAGAATTGAATGACAAGTCTGGCTTTTAACATCAAGAATTGAATGACAAGTCTGGCTTCTAACATCAAGAATTGAATGACAAGTCTGGCTTCTAACATCAAGAATTGAATGACAAGTCTGGCTTCTATCATCAAGAATTGAATGACAAGTCTGGCTTCTAACTCATCCACTCTGTTGCACGTAGCACATCTGAGGAACAACGTGTTGCAGAAAAGAATTCACAGGTCCAGTACAAATACGAAAACACTTTAAAGAGCTAGGTTTTTAACTTGGTATTGCTTCTCCTTCCTGGTCAGGGTAAAGACTTATACATTGCCCCTCGTATATTAGTTGTTCATCACAAGCGATGATCACGACATCATCAAATGGTTTTGGCTTTATGATGTAACTTTTACTGAATTTGGATTATATGGAGAGGGAGGGGGGGGGGGGGGGAACTGCGCTAGTCGTCAACCTCACTCTCTGGTCCCGAGTTACCTTGAGCCAGTGGCAAGACATATGTCGAGTCGACTGGAGGTAACTCAAGATGCAGACACTCTGGTCCCACCTCCCTTGAGACCAGGGGTCGCTTTATATTCTCGATCGCCCACAGTTTTCGTTCATCGCTTTCAGAGGTAAGTGTCTTACAACTTGATCAGAACGACCCATCACCCTTGCATACCGATTAAGTCTCTAACACTTCACTCCCGATGAGAGGCTAATTCTCTTAAAGGACTTCCTGTACCTTAGACGAAACATTAGAGCACTATACATCTCTAAACGTCCGTGTACGAAGATAAATATTAAAACGATTTCGCAACAGTTGTTTCTTCAACAGATATAAGACTCGTAGTTAATGATAGTACTTACTTACTTTGCGTGCCCAATCTCCACGTCATATAGAGTTCATCCGGTGTTCAGTGACTTGAATTGCTTGTCATCTGTCTTCAGTGTGTCGCTCTCATCACATGTATCTGGAAGGTTGAGACACATCAGATGATCTGGATCGTGTACCGCTTTGAAGTTAAATGTATCTGAGTGGTCTGCCATCTGAGAGACTCCATCTCTTCATGTTCTTCCTACATCATGATACCCTAGTCTGGAGTCTATTTATTGTCTTCCAAAGTGAGTAGGGTAAGTGATGTCCCGTGGAAGGTTCTTCCTGATGTTCGATCTCTGGGTCATCATTTCGTGCCATAATTCAGTGCGACAACTTTAAGGGCTTGACCGTATGGGCTTTGTTGATTTAAGGAAAATATATCTGAATCCTGGGAATTATGAGTGAGGCACTTGGAGGTCACGTTGGTCCTGTCAAGATAGGGGGTCCTAAGATTACCAACCTTTGTTTTGCAGATGATATCCACGGGTTGGCGGGTTCAGAAGCAGAACTCTAGGAATAGGTCAGAAGACTCGATTAAACAGCTCTTGACTATGGTATGGAGATAAACGCTGGAAATACAAAATGTATAACCAACAACGCCAAGGGCTTCAACAGCAGGATAAAAGCTAATAGTCAGGAATTCGAAGTGATTGACCGTTTTAAATATCTAGGGTCGATTGTCAGTGATGAAGGATCAAAATGTGAGGTGTTGGCCAGAATAGCACAGACAACAGCGGCGCTTGCACGGCTAAACAACATCTGGCAAGATAAACGGTTAGCACTATGCACGAAAATCAGATTAATGCGTACACTGGTCCTGTCAATATTCCTCTATGCTTGTTAGACATGGACAGTTAGAGCTGCCCTTTAACGTAGGATTTATGTTTTGGAGTTGAGATGTTTCCGAAGACTTTTAAATGTCACGTACAACGATCAAGTTACAAATGAAGAAATACGAGATAAAATTACAACAGCAATAGGGCCTTTTAAAGACCTCTTGGCAACTGTCAAAAGAAATACACTCGCTTGGTACGGTCACATATTGAGATCAAATGGTCTTGTAAATACGATCCTGCACGGAAAGGTGCATGGCAGACGACGAAGAGGCCGTCCCAAAAAGAGATGGGAGGACAAAATAAAAGAATGGACCAATCTACGACCAGAAGAGTCACAGGCAGCGGCCGCTGACAGAGAAGGGTGGCGTGATATTGTGAGGATATCTTCATGTGTGCCCCAACGACTTCACCGGTTACGGGATGACCTGACCTGACATGATGTCTGAATTTGAGTCTTGTGATCTGCTCCCGGTGTCCAAACATTGGGTATCTAGGATCGTTCTCCTTTTCCTCTCGTTCAATGTCAGCGTCCGTACTTCTTCTAATAGCGGGTGGAGGTACGCCAATTATAGAGGATATTTTAGCAGTAAGAGTGAGTTTTAGGCATCCTTACACTATCCTGCCGGCCTCGTTTATTCCTATATCAACGAGCTTTGCGTCGGCAGTTTCTCCAGACTGGCGTAACAAATTCCTCAGCTGATAGGCACAGGTTGAGTGCTGATATTAGATTGATAGATGGCAGTGCTTCCCTTGATGTGTTAATCAATTTTCGGAAAATGTTGTTTCTTGCGTGTATCTTGCGCTTTGTTTCATGGCAGTGTTGTCAAAAGTAAGACAGCTTACGGCCTAGAGTGACGCCCAAATATTTGGGAGCCGTGCAGTGTTTGAACATGGCATTGCCACCTAATCTGTAGTTTTCTGTTTGTTTCTTTGTTTTTGAGGGGGTACACTCAAACTTGGGTTTTGTCGAAGTTTGCTTTGAGGTAATTCTGCTGATAGTACTTTGCAATCGCATTCAAGAGAGCTTGACAGTTTACTTGTAACCTCTACAAAACCATTTCACTGGGCATCAATTGCTGTCATCGGCGTATATGAATTTCCTTGTGATTGTGTCCATTTTGCCACTGGCAAAAGGTAGCCTAGGCTCTGTGAGTGAGGTTGACAAAAGGCGCAGTTTCTTCCTCACTTTAATCCAAATCACCGCGTAAGTCACCCATTTCAGCGGACACAGCAAGAGATACGACTGTCCATACGGCTGAACAAAGAGAGTGGTCTTCATCACTTGTGATGGACAACTATTACGTGTCCATGAGTTGATGGTCAGTATAAATATTGTACAACATAGGAGCTAGAACACTTCCCTGTGCGTTGATGATAGTTAGAACAAGTATTCATATTTTAGTTCATTTTGTTCTTTAGTGTTTTAAAAAAAGGAACCATCATTGTTTTAAAATCGGCTAGTAAACTTCTTCTTCTTCTTCTTATTCTTCTTCTTCGTACGCTGTCAGACGTCAACCTTTATTTTTTATAAAAAAGCAGCGGTCATCATGAGGCTGTCGACACTGCCATACAGCTTGTCTAGTGTTGCCACTGGTGATGGCCACATCTGCTTTCCCCGATCCTCGTATGTCGGGCAGTTTTGCAGCAGATGTTCAGCGGTCATTTTCCCAGTACCGCATGTGCATTCGTCAGAGCATCTGTAAACAGGACTATATGGCTTTCATTTCTTTTGCATGTCATCATTTCTTCTACTGCAGCCCCCAGTGCCTCTGCCTCCGCTCTGAAATTGCTTGAGTATTTTCCAGTTGCCACTGACAGTGTTGTTTTTCTACCATTTGGTAGGCTCAGGAATACCCCTGCCCCTCCGTTCCGTGTTGTGTTTGTTACAGAGCCGTCGGTGTATGCATGGGTCATGACCATGGTTGGGTAGTTTTTCGTTATGTACCTCAGGATTATGTCTCTTCTTTCTTTTTCATTCTAGCTGTTCTTGTTTCCAATACCTGGTATATTTTCTACCACCTCTGGAAATATATGCTGCCTCCAAGTAGGTTTGCGTACAGTAGGGATGGGTTTTGGTGTTGTTAGTGCGTTCATAGGGTCTTCGTTCATCTTTGTTTTGACTATTTCTGCAAAGTTTCTCCGCTTTAGTTTCCCATTTCCACAATTATTTTGTCTCTTATGCATTGGATGGTCTGTCAGTCTTCTGAGTTTCTCTGCTTGCTGCTGGGTTCTGCAGTCTCTTCTGTCAGTCATGGATTGCAGATTTGTAATCTTTTCCAGCTCTACAATTGGCGTTGACTGCATGCCTCCTGTTATAGCTCTCATGGCTTGGTTTTGGAGTTTGCTAATTTTGTCAAAGTTCGTCTTTGCTGCTGTTGTCCATGCCGCAATGCCATACTCGAGAAATGGTCTCACTCTTCCAGTGTACAGTTTCTTTAGTATACTTTCGTCTGCTCCTCAGCTTGTGCCAGCAAGTTTCCTCATGATTTCCATTTTTTCTCTGGCTGTCATTCGGTTTCTCTCTATCTGACTTTTCCATGTCATGCGCCGATCAAATGCGACTCCCAGGTAGTTTGAGTTGTTGTTTGGCCGCAGATATTTGCCGTTAAGACTTATTTTGGTGTTTTGGGGTTTTTTTTAAAGCGAGAATATCGTACATGTCGTTTTTTCCTCATTCATTTTGACCAGCCATGAGTTCGCCAACTCATCCAGCGATGTTAGGGCCTGCTGCATCCGATTACTTGCTATGGTGAGATTCTTTTCAGAGGCCCACATAGCCAGATCGTCTGCAAACATGGTGCTGTGGACTCTTCTTGGTATATTCTCTGCGATGTTATTTATATACTCCAGGAAGAGTGTGGGTGACAGTACTCCTTCTTGGGGTACTCCCTGCTCAAGTGTCACCTTTTCGCTCATCTGCCCTTATACTTGAACTCTGGCTGTTCTGTTTTTGAGGTAGTGGCTGATCCATCTGTATATTTTCCCACAAACTTCACTTCTTCATAGCTTGACTTTAAGTCTCTCTTTCCAGACCTTGTCAAATGCCTTTTCTAAATCCACTCAAACCTCTACTGTGTGTTTTTTCTCCTGGTAAGCATCCTCTATTTCCTGTTCTTTAAGAGTGATCTGATCCTCAGTGGCTCTGTGCGGTCTAAAGCCTGCTTGCTGTGGAATTAGTATGTTTTTCTTCCAGATGCCACATCAGTCTGGTGTTTATCATACGCTCCATCAGTTTTCTTACGCAGCTCAGTAGACTGAAAGGCCTGTATCCATTTGGATCAGTTCTATCTTTTTTTTTCTTTGGTACTGGTATAAGTACAGCGTCTTTCCATGCCTGAGGTGCAATTCCCCTTTACCAGCTTTGGTTCAGGACTGATAGTAACTTTCTCTTTGCTGTTTGGCCCAACCCCATCAGCATTTCGTTTGTTACGCCATCTTTTCCGGGCGATTTCTTTTTCTTTAGAGTTCTCATGGCCTCTTCCATTTCATTCATTGTTAGTTTTGCCATAATGTGCTCCTCTGGTGCCATATTGATGTTGTCGTGCCTATTTTGTTCTTCATTAATGTATGTGTGCCTATTTGTAGGAACATCAATGTGGTTTGCTCTGACATAATGTTCTATAAAGGCGTTTGCTGCCTTTTTTCCAGTGTGCATGATGGTAATTTGTTTGTTTGATGGGGTTTCGTCGTTCATGGCTCTGACTAACTTCCATAGTTTGTTCCCATCGTTATCTAAATTGAGGCTTTCGGTTTTGTTTTTCCAGCTGTCTCTTGTTATTTGGTTTAGTGTACTTTTGTATTTCGCCGTGGTGGCTTTGAGGGCGATATTTGCCTCCATATATTGTTCTCTCTCTGCTATGTTCCTAGCATTTGAGACTTCGTCTTCCGCTTTCTGCCATTCATCATTCCAATATGGCTTGTAGTTTTTCCTTGCCCCTCTTGGGATGGTTTCGGTGGCTGTCTGCATTATTACTTTGTTTAGGCTTTCCACCATGGGTTTCATGTTGTTATTCCGTGTGTTGATGGTTTCGCACAGCCCATCTGTCAGGATTGCAAATCTGTCCCAGTCGGCTCGTTTATAGTTACAACGTGGGAGCGGTTTTGTTTCCTGTGGGCCTACTTCCATATCAACTTCTAGCCTAATTGGCCTGTGGTCGCTACCTGTCAATTTGTTGAGCACCTGGCGGTCTATTATGTGGTGAATATCCACCGTGGAAAAGGCCAAGTCTGGAGTAGAGGTGGTATGCCATGTTCTAGAATAGAAGCTAGGGCTATCCTTCGGCCTATTGATAAGATAGAGATTTGTGTCTATCTCCCAGTCTTCCACTTCCTCACCTCTGTTGTCTGTGTCCGAGTATCCCCATCTCTCCGAGTGGCTGTTGAAGTCTCCAACTACTATGCAGCTGGAGTCCTTGACTTCCATACTCGAGAGCGACAGGTATTTGTTTGGTGGGCCGTACAGGTTGAAGATGCGAATCTTCGTTTCTTGGGTCATTATGTCGACTCCTACAATTTCTGCTTGTCCGGTGTGATTGACAGCTACCGCGCTATTCGGTATGCAGTTACGAGTCAGTATCAGAACCCTCCTTTGTGACCTTCTCTATCAAGGCTAGTAAACAAATTCTGAATATGCTACCCTCTCTGAGACTGGCCAAGTACATTGGTGATTATACTAACCTCTCTGAGACTGACCAAGTACATTAGTGATTATACTAACCTCTCTGAGACTGGCCAAGTACATTAGTGATTATACTAACCTCTCTGAGACTGGTCAAGTACATTAGTGATTATACTAACCACTCTGAGACTTGCCAAGTACATTAGTGATTATACTAACCTCTATGAGACTGGCCAAGTACATTGGTGATTATACTAACCTCTCTGAGACTGACCAAGTACATTGGTGATTATACTAACCTCTCTGAGACTGGCCAAGTACATTGGTGATTATACTAACCTCTCTGAGACTGGCGAAGTACATTAGTGATTATACTAACCTCTCTGAGACTGGCCAAGTACATTAGTGATTATACTAACCTTTCTGAGACTGGCCAAGTACATTGGGGATGTTTCTCTGGGGAGTATTACTATCTGGTTTGTGTTACTAGCTGGTTTGTGTTACTAACTGGTTTGTGTTGCTAACTGGTTTCGGTTACTAATTCGTTTGTGTTACTATTTGAGTGAGTTTTGCTACTTTGGAATGTGTTATTTTATTTTTCGTTGTTTGTTCTCAAACTCCCACTACCAAGCCATAAAAAGAGCTTTGCAAGTAGCAAGGAGAACGGAATGCGTTGTGTCGTAGTTTACAGCTTGACTGCCTTATTTGCACATTTCAGTTCAGCAGGCATTTTTGAGTACCGTGTTAGGCTTCCCTCTTCGAGCCTTTCTCCGTAGCCACTCTGACCTGTTACAGATATCCATGATCACCCCGTGAAAGTGTAGAAGGGTCTCGGCAGCTCTGGTTTTCTGTCCCTGCCGCTAGCAATCATCATTAGGCCGATGTAGCTTATGCACTACTCAGCTTATTTAACTGTGTGGCGTGAAATGTTATGTGTTGGACAGTAATCTACATTAAATGGGTTATAAAGCAATATTAATTGCCGCTTCCAATACGCTCTTTGTGTGACAATGTACAATTATCATCTCTGTCACACACAGAGCCATCTTGTAACTACTCATGTGATGCTTGTGTATGTGTGCATTACAGGACGGTGTGATAAAGACGCATGCTTTGAAGTCAGCCAAATTGGATGGCCATAAGTCAAATCAACATTGATAGCGAAGAACTCACCTCAATCCATGTCTGGTCTGTGGCGTTGTATGGTTCTGAAACATGGACAATAAATTAAAAAGGCAGAAATATTATGAGGCTTTTGAGATGTGATCCTGCCAGGAGATGAATAAAGTAAGCTGGACAGAGAGGAAGTCAAACGAAAAGGTGTTGGTGCAAGTTAGAGAGGAAATAAAGCTGCTACAAAAGGATACAAAAACAACTACTGGCCTGGCTAGACCACAACGTACATCATGAGGGTTCAGTGAAGAAAGTCTTGGAAGACAGAACACAGTGAAAGAGAGAAAGAGGCAGACCTAGAAATATCTTTGTGAGACAGGCATGCAGAGAAATGGCGGTGACGTCATGCTGAACTGAAGACGGGCAGAAATGTCAGGGAGAAATGGAGACATAATACTGAGCTTGCAAACCAGTCCCAGGACTGAATGACTTGATGGTAAAGGTAGACTTCAAAATCACGTGAGTGCACGTGACACAGCCTGTGAAAGTTATAACCCTAATATCAGCACATAGAACACTGAAGCTGTGAAAGTCAACATAGTGTCATGTCTATTAACCATACAAGTAAACAATGTCAAGTGAAAAATATCATGATTCGGTCACTTCGTGATAATTCAACCTGATCAACTTCCATTGCGCGCATATACCATAAGAAGATCTAGTTACACGGCACAAGAAAGACTGGGTGGAAGATGAATAGATGATATAACAAATCATTCAACAACATTGGATTACAATGATCCCCACGTCTAGTCTCCAATCAGATATTAGATGCTATATGATCAAATAGTAGACTCACAACGTTGGTGCCAAGTATGTACACAGATTCCCTAGTTATGTTTATAATATCTAATGAATTTGCATTACATGTTAGTCCGTCCGTTAGTCAGTTAGTTAATTAGTCAGTCACCTTAAGTTAGTTAGTTAATTAGCTAGTTGGTTAGTTAGCAGACGATTTCAGTCATGACTGACTGTAGGATAATTCAACCTTGTGGTGGCCACTACTGAGTTTTGGGAATTTTTGGTTTTCTTTCTTTTTGCGGCTTTATTGTTTTACTTGATGGTGTTTCAATAGCGTGTGTTCCTCAGTCTGCGGTGGATCGCCAGAGCACATTTCTACTCGGGTCTGTCGGCAGCTTTGTCTACGGCTGTCAGATTCATGTCTGGTACCTTCATATCACGCATGCGCTCATCATAGAATCCCAGCTGATGTCGACCGACTGTTCATTTGCCACCCACCAACTGTCCATATAGGATACCGTTTAGGGATACGACCATCTTTCATGTATTGGCCACCCACCAACTGTCCACAGAGGATATGTTTAGGGATACGACCATCTTTCATGTATTGGCCACCCACCAACTGTCCATATAGGATACCGTTTAGGGATGCGACGATCTTTCTTGTATTGGCCACCCACCAACTGTCCATATAGGATACGGTTTAGGGATGCGACCATCTTTCTTGTATTGGCCACCCACCAACTGTCCATATAGGATACCGTTTAGGGATGCGACCATCTTTCATGTATTGGCCACCCACCAACTGTCCACAGAGGATATGTTTAGGGATACGACCATCTTTCATGTATTGGCCACTCACCAACTGTCCACAGAGGATATGTTTAGGGATACGACCATCTTTCATGTATTTGCCACTCACCAACTGTCCACAGAGGATATGTTTAGGGATACGACCATCTTCCAAGCGATGTACATGACCCAGCCATTGTTGTCTTTGTAGCCTAAGAAGAGTGTACATGCTTGGGAGACTGGTGCGAGAATGTACTTCGGCATTTGTTGCTCTGTCCCTCTATATTAATTCCTAAATCGAAACGCAGACGCTGTAGATGGAAGGTGTTAACCATTGCTCTTATTTGGCATATGTTGACCAAGTTCCACTAACATAGCAGATGGTGCTGGACACATGTATTGTAACTCGCGAACTTGTTTTTAATTGTAAGTTTCTGGGTTTTCCAGACACACGTTGTGAGACGAGCAAATGTGGCAGAAACTTTTCCAATGGGACTGTCGTTGTTGTTGTTGTTGTCGTTGTTGTTGTTGTTGTTGTCGTTGTTGTTTGCAAATGCGCATAATGAGTAGGTTACTCTTTTGTGTGCCCTGAAAAGGACGTTAAGTGGCGGGCTGTAGTAGCTTTCCTCACATCCCGAGCGTGCTGATGAAGGTGGACCGGGTCCTCCCGGCAGTTGTGCTATGCTTAGCTTCATCTGCGTGTCACTCACTACTACGGGGACCACGTCGATCCCTCACCTCGTTATCCCGGCTACGATGAAAACAGCCCGGTTCCACGTAGGGCTACTAGGAAGCCGAGATGAGGATCTTGGCCAGAATGTTTTGCCTGACCCCGACTAACATGTCTGATCAGTATATTTAACTCGACCAGACGTTAGTCTTCCTCCCCCTCGGGACTGTCAATTTATGGGCCGAAAGGAAATTTGTTATTGAAGAGGGGTCTCAGGAATCTGAATTTTTTCTCAACTATAAATTATAGTTACCAATGTTAAGAGCTGGTTTGGTAACTACTTCTTGTCCCAGCCCAACTGTTTTGTTGAGAATTGGGGCGAGACCAAATTCGTGACATGCTTGTGATAACCGATCTATCGAACTCGTGACACGCCTGGGAGTAGTGGTCTATCAAACTCGTGACACGCCTGAGAGAAGTGGTCTATCAAACTCGTCACACGACTGGGAGAAGCGATATGTCAAACTCGTGACACGTCTGAGAGAAGCGGTCTATCAAAGTCGTGAAAATACTGGTAGAAGCGGTCTATCAAACTCGTGACTCGTCTGGGAGAAGCTTTCTATCAAACTGGTGACAGGGCCGAGAGAAGCGGTCTATCAAACTCGTGAAACTACTGAGAAAAGCGGTCTCTCAAGCTCGTGACTCGTCTGGAAGAAGCGGTCTATGAAATTCGTGACTCGTCTGGGAGAAGCGTTCTATCAAACTCGTGACACGCCTGACAGATGCGGTCTATCAAACTCGTGACACGGCTGAGCTGAGAGAAGCGTTCTATCAAACTGGTGACACGCCTGGGAGAAGGGGTCTATCAAACTCGTGACTCGTTTGGGAGAAGCGATCTATCAAACTCGTGACATGGCCGAGAGAAGCGGTCTATCGAACTCGTGACTCGTCTGGGAGAATCGGTCTATCAAACTCGTGAGACGAGTGAGAGAAGCGATCTATCAAACTCGTAACACGACTGAGAGAAGCGATCTATCAAACTCTGAAGTTTTTGCTGATTGGGTTTTTCCCATGAATATGCTAGAACGATTTATGAATACGATTTTGTGAACGTTTGCTTTAATTGATATAAAATTACACGAATAAAGCTGTGCAGCAAAAGGCAACACATCTGATACGAAAACATGCTGGAATATTGTGTTAACAAATTATTAAAATGTTTATTCCCGTCGCTGCGGCCGGCTTGGGAATTTAGAAAACTGAATAATAAAAACCGCTTCCTACTGCATTCGCCACGTAGTCAACAGTTCTAGTTTTTTTAATTCACCCCTGAAAAATGAAGTACGTATACAATATCTGGGATTTGAACCCCTGCCACCTTGATCAAGAAACTGGCATCCAACCCGCTAAGTCACTCGCTTCTCTGTTATCCAATAATTATAATGAAGTGACATTTACTAAGACAGAAGTATGTCAAGAAAAGTTGCCTCCGGTCGTAGAGAACCTGCTGTTTTTGGTCACATGACTTCACAGAGCAGTTGTTTATGACGTATTCCTGTGAACAATCACTATGGTTTTATTTATTTTTGCTGGATTTACATTCACGATCTTACAGAAGTCGATAAAACATTATGTCACGTTCGTGTCGCATCATTGCTCCTAACAAATCATTTGGTAATTTGTGCTAACATCAGCAAGCCTGTACCAATTCGTTGATGCGTTCTTGATAAAATGGCCTCTGTATCATTTTTGTATGAGTATACATGGCAAGTTTGCTTGCTGCATGCATCTGCTCAAGATAGTGACAACATCGGATTAGCAGCAAAACTAGAAGTTAAATTTATGTATTTACATAAGCAAATTAGAGAGCTGCGTAACGCAGTAGTTAGCGCTCTGGCTTCGCATCTGAGTGGTCCTGGGTTCATTCCCAAGTTGAGGCGGTAGTGTTTTTTCAGACCGCAACGGCACCCGGGTCGACCCAGCATTAAATGGGTACCGGTTCAGTTCGGGAAGTAAAAGCGGCGAGGGAGAGGAGATGGCTACCGCCCTCATATAGCCGAGCCTTTGAAATGTGAGGTCGCTAACACATCACACCCCTACGGCAGTTATGTTATGGGTTACTTTACTTTTACTTTACATAAGCAAAAATGAGTCTAACTTACCCGATCATATCGCAACCACCTGGAGGACCCAGGTCCACCTTAATCAGCATGCTAGGGATGTGAGGAAAGTAACTACAAGCCGCCACTTAACGTCCTTTTCAGGGCCCACAAAAGAGTAACTTACTCATTGTGGACATTCGCAAACAACAACCTCAACAACTTAACATCGTTATACTGGCTTAGAAGACCCTGCAGAGTCTGTATACAACTAGCTTCTCATCCCAGTCGTGTAGTTTCGTCACAAAGTGACCAGCAGACGATTGGAATGTCCATGCTCCCCAAAATCGCCTCCACACTTTCACGTTAGCGCTGTAGAAGACTGGGCTGTTGGTTCTGGGTTTGGCGTAGGCCATCACTTTCCTCATCGGCCGTCCAGGCTTGAGCAGGGGCGCTGGCTTCACTATATTTGTCCGGCTGTTGCAACGCTCTCTTTGCTTTCTCCTCCCACCGTGTGCTAGTACATTAGCTGTCCCTTATGTAGGTGTACTAATGATTAATCCGGAACAGGCTATTCTGCATGATATTCCCGCAAAAACGGGATGTGTATAGTCTTCTTCTTCTTCTTCTTCTTCTTCTTCTTCTTCTTCTTCTTCTTCTTCTTCTTCTTCTTCTTCTTCTTCTTCTTCGTCTTCTTATTCTTCTTCTTCTGTTGCGTCCTTTCTCAGTTTCCCGCTACCAATCCTAGAAAAGGGCTTTGCAAGTAGCAGGATGTAGTCAGAAAAACGGAATGCGTTGTGTCGCTAGTTTACTGCTTGACTGCGATATTTGCACATTTCGGCTCGACACATCCTTTTTCGGCAGGTGTATAAACAATTGCTAGTAATATTGGGTCATTTCTAGATGCCAGTAAAACCAACAATTCAGGAGGTTAATCTTCCTTATCGCACACTCTGATGTCTCTGTGCCTTAAGTACTGCTTATCAATTTTGTTGGTGCCTTGATTATATGCCCAAAACTTCACAGCCTCTTCTTTCTTTGTCGTCAAATAACACTTTTCGCCATCAGTTTTTCTGGTTGTCAAATGTGTTTTTCTGTTTGTAAATTAAAAAATACTTTAAAAAAGCTAAATTGAACTGTTTTTTTTCTCCTGGTGTGTCTAATAAGCTTCATTTACTTTTTGGTATCTTCCATGCCCAGCTCATTAGCTTGTTTAGCTGTCCTTGAGATTATTTTTAAAATCTTCAGTAACACCATATCTCTGTGACGTCCGTATGACCTCCTAGTAGAATTCATGATAACTGACATTACCTGGGGATCACATAGAGGATATGCACTTTAATTTCTTCTTATGCTTCTGTTTATACTTCTTAATGTTTTTCTATTTACCATTCTTCTACTTGTTCTTGTTCTGGTTCTTCTTCCTATTCTTAGTTCCTTCTTTGTTCTTCTTTTCCTTGTTCTTGTTCTGGTTCTTCTTCCTATTCTTAGTTCCTTCTTTGTTCTTCTTTTCCTTGTTCTTGTTCTGGTTCTTCTTCCTATTCTTAGTTCCTTCTTTGTTCTTCTTTTCCTTGTTCTTGTTCTGGTTCTTCTTCCTATTCTTAGTTCCTTCTTTGTTCTTCTTTTCCTTGTTCTGGTTTTACTTCGTTCTCTTGGTCTGTTTCTCCTTGTTCTGGTTTTACTTCTTTCTCTTGGTCTGTTTCTCCTTGTTCTGGTATACTTCTTTCTCTTGGTCTGTTTCTCCTTGTTCTGGTATACTTCGTTCTCTTGGTCTGTTTCTCCTTGTTCTGGTTTTACTTCTTTCTCTTGGTCTGTTTCTCCTTGTTCTGGTTTTACTTCTTTCTCTTGGTCTGTTTCTCCTTGTTCTGGTATACTTCTTTCTCTTGGTCTGTTTCTCCTTGTTTTGGTATACTTCTTTCTCTTGGTCTGTTTCTCCTTGTTCTGGTATACTTCTTTCTCTTGGTCTGTTTCTACTTGTTCTGGTTTTACTTCTTTCTCTTGGTCTGTTTCTCCTTGTTCTGGTTTTACTTCTTTCTCTTGGTCTGTTTCTCCTTGTTCTGGTATACTTCTTTCTCTTGGTCTGTTTCTCCTTGTTCTGGTATACTTCGTTCTCTTGGTCTGTTTCTCCTTGTTCTGGTATACTTCGTTCTCTTGGTCTGTTTCTCCTTGTTCTGGTATACTTCTTTCTCTTGGTCTGTTTCTCCTTGTTCTGGTATACTTCTTTCTCTTGGTCTGTTTCTCCTTGTTCTGGTATACTTCGTTCTCTTGGTATGTTTCTCCTTGTTCTGGTATACTTCGTTCTCTTGGTCTGTTTCTCCTTGTTCTGGTATACTTCTTTCTCTTGGTCTGTTTCTCCTTGTTCTGGTATACTTCTTTCTCTTGGTCTGTTTCTCCTTGTTCTGGTTTTACTTCTTTCTCTTGGTCTGTTTCTCCTTGTTCTGGTATACTTCGTTCTCTTGGTCTGTTTCTCCTTGTTCTGGTATACTTCTTTCTCTTGGTCTGTTTCTCCTTGTTCTGGTTTTACTTCTTTCTCTTGGTCTGTTTCTCCTTGTTCTGGTATACTTCTTTCTCTTGGTCTGTTTCTCCTTGTTCTGGTATACTTCTTTCTCTTGGTCTGTTTCTCCTTGTTCTGGTATACTTCTTTCTCTTGGTCTATTTCTCCTTGTTTTGGTATACTTCTTTCTCTTGGTATGTTTCTACTTGTTCTGGTTTTACTTCTTTCTCTTGGTCTGTTTCTCCTTGTTCTGGTTTTACTTCTTTCTCTTGGTATGTTTCTACTTGTTCTGGTTTTACTTCTTTCTCTTGGTCTGTTTCTCCTTGTTCTGGTTTTACTTCTTTCTCTTGGTCTGTTTCTCCTTGTTCTGGTATACTTCTTTCTCTTGGTCTGTTTCTCCTTGTTCTGGTTTTACTTCTTTCTCTTGGTATGTTTCTACTTGTTCTGGTTTTACTTCTTTCTCTTTGTCTGTTTCTCCTTGTTCTGGTTTTACTTCTTTCTCTTGGTCTGTTTCTCCTTGTTCTGGTATACTTCTTTCTCCTTGTTCTGGTATACTTCTTTCTCTTGGTCTGTTTCTCCTTGTTCTGGTTTTACTTCTTTCTCTTGGTCTGTTTCTCCTTGTTCTGGTATACTTCTTTCTCTTGGTCTGTTTCTCCTTGTTCTGGTATACTTCTTTCTCTTGGTCTGTTTCTCCTTGTTCTGGTATACTTCTTTCTCTTGGTCTGTTTCTCCTTGTTCTGGTATACTTCTTTCTCTTGGTCTGTTTCTACTTGTTCTGGTTTTACTTCTTTTTCTAGCCCATATTTGCACGTCTTTCTGTGTACGCCTATAGAAGTAAATGTGTGTACGTCTCTGAAAGTAAATATGTACGTCTGTGGAAGTAAATATGTGTACGTTTCTAGAAGTACATCTGTGTACGTCTCTAGAAGTAAATCTGTGTACGTCTCTGAGAGTAAATCTGTGAACGTCTCTTTGAGTAAATATGAGTACGTCTCTGAGAGTAAATCTGTGTACATCTCTAGAAGTAAATCTGTGTACGTCTCTGAGAATAAATCTGTGTACGTCTCTTTGAGTAAATATGTGTACGTCTCTTAGAGTAAATATGTGTACATCTCTAGAAGTAAATATGTGTACGTCTTTAGAAGTAAATCTGTGTACATCTCTAGAAGTAAATCTGTGTACATCTCTAGAAGTAAATCTGTGTACGTCTCTGAGAGTAAATCTGTGTACGTCTCTTTGAGTAAATATGTGTACGTTTGAGAGTAAATATGTGTACGTCTCTGAGAGTAAATATGTGTACATCTCTAGAAGTAAATATGTGTACGTCTTTAGAAGTACATCTCTATACGTCTCTAGCACAAAAACAAAGCACAGCAAACAAATTCCCGAATAGTTGTGGTTTTTTCAGCAATTGTTGATCATAATCAGGAAGTGCTGTATTGGAACCAGTAAGGTTAGAGGATAATGTTCAATACACATTAGCAAAGAGTCATAGAAGAGCAGGGTCAGGACAGTTGGAGTAGAGAGCGCAAGAAGAGAATCCACAATATTAAGTGGCAGGTATTATTTGCTGTGCATGCATAAATGGGCTCCTGTGGTTCCCGGGGAAAATATAATAGGACCAATATTTCGTTTATGTCGTAAGAGGCCACTAAAAAGGGGTGTGCATGGGATTGACAACGTTACTAAGTGAAAACCGTTGGTATAAAGCCGCACTGCAATTGATTGGAATCAGAATTTCCTAAAATCTGGACAGGGCAACAAAATGCAGTTTCACCTACGCTTAAACAGATGACTGGAGTCAGGTTTTTCTGAAAGCTGGCTAGGGAAGCCAAATTCACTGCTGTACCTTGTTTGTAACAAAAGGAGCGACGGGGAAAGTTAAGTGAATAGGAAGCACGGGCTTTGGATTATTTTCAATGTTAAGGAGAAGGACGAGACAGATATATTCGTTGACATTCTCTGGGGGGTTAAGAGCAAAGGACTGCGCTAATCAAAGCGGTGGAGAATAGCTTTAGTTGTTGATGTTAATGGTGAGGTCTGCTGTCCTGTCATCCTATTTCTGCATTACTAGCGTCTGTGTCGCTTCTGAGAGTGGCGGTGATGAGTGGGATATCGTCGGTAAATCTAAGATAGTTAAGTAATCGTCCGTCTATGTCGATGTCGTGTTCACCCTAGTCGCAACGTCCCATCGTCGACTCCAGGCACGCAGAGAAAAGGTTGGGCCAGATGGGGGTCACTCTGTCGCACCCAGAGAAAAGGTTGGGCGAAATGGGGGTCACCCTGTCGCATCCAGAGAAAAGGTTGCGGGAGATGGGGGTCACCCTGTCGCACCCTGAAAAAAGGTTGGGAGAGATGGGGGTCACCCTGTCGCATCCAGAGAAAAGGTTGGGCGAGATGGGGCTCGCCCTGTCGCACCCCGATAAAAAGATGGACGAGATAGAGGTCGCCCTGTCGCACCCAGATAAAAAGATGGACGAGATGGTGGTCACCCTGTCGCACCCAGAGAAAAGGTTGGACGAGATGGGGGTCGCCCTGTCGCACCCAGAGAAAAGGTTGGACGAGATGGGGGTCGCCCTGTCGCACCCAGAGAAAAGGTTGGGCGAGATGGGGGTCGCCCTGTCGCAAACATTTTCACGTGTTGATAGTTATGGGTCGTGAAAATGGACGAATGAAGGTTGTGCAAACCTCGTAGCAACGTTTCAACGTATCTGAATATCTAGATTGAACCCACTGCTCTTGCAGAGCGCTTTCTACACACATTATGGTAGTTGATGAATGTCAACACTTTTGAAACATGACAATCAAATTGACTGACTATAAATGTGATAGAAATAACAGACATAAAAAAAGAACATTAATTTTTATTGCGTTTGACAATTTCTTGAAGTTTTCGAAATGGTACATTCGTGTGACCCTCGGGAGTAACCGATATGGTCACCACAACCTTTAAGACATGTCACAAAAGTCACTTTGGAAAATGTTAGGAATGAGGATAACAATGGCGTCGTGTGATACAACTTGCTAATTGCAAGAAGGCATGAAAGGGCGTAACACAGGGGTTAACATAGGCTTCTTGTGGGATGGCATCAATATTTTGAGGGATAGGATCAATATTTTGTGGGATAGGATCAATATTTTGTGGGATAGGATCAATATTTTGTGGGGTGGGTGGTCAATATTTTGTGGGATAGGATCAATATTTTGTGGGATAGGATCAATATTTTGTGGGATAGGATCAATATTTTGTGGGGTGGGGTCAATATTTTGTGGGATAGGATCAATATTTTGTGGGATAGGATCGATATTTTGTAGGATGGGATCAATATTTTGTGGGGTAGGGTCAATATTTTGTGTGATAGGATCAATATTTTGTGGGATAGGATCAATATTTTGTAGGATGGGATCAATATTTTGTGGGGTGGGGTCAATATTTTGTGGGATAGGATCAATATTTTGTGGGATAGGATCAATATTTTGTGTGATAGGATCAATATTTTGTGGGATAGGAACACTGTTTTGTGTGATAGGAACAATATTTTATGTAAAAGAATCAATATTTTGTGTGTGGTGGGTTGGGGGGGGGGGGGGAGGTGTAGTGTGAGGCTGTCAATATTTTGTTCGGGCGGGCGATAGTCAATATTGTGTGTGAAGGGGGAGAGGTTGGTCAATATATTGTATGAGGGGATCAATATTTTGAGTGAGGTGGGAGGTGGGGTGGGTGTCAATATTTTGTGCGAGAGGACTAACTTTTTGTGTGCAAGGGGGTGGTGTCAATATTTTGTCAAAATGGATCAACATCTTGGGATGGCTATATGAGAAGAAGACGAAGAAGAAGAAGAAGATGACGAAGAAGAAGAAGAAGAAGAAGAAGAAGAAGAAGAAGAAGAAAAAGAAGAAGAAGAAGAAGAAGAAGACGAAGAAGAAGAAGAAGAAGAAGAAGAAGAAGAACAACAACAACAACAACAACAACAACAACAACAAGAAAAAGAACATGAACACGAAGAAGAACACGAATAAGAAGAAATTATACAATTCTTTTATCATGTTTCTACGCCATATTAGTAATATGACGTTAGGCCCATATCTTATTGACCAACAGCACAGTAGGGGTCGTATGGTTAGCATCAGCGTGCCCGACGCCTTTACTTTCCACACTTATTCTGTTACCAACTTTTTGAGACTGGTTCAACCCCGAGTGTCGTTTGTGACAGAAAAAAATGTCACGCAACAATTGGGGATTGAAGCCAGATAGCTTAGCTGCAAAGGCACTGCTATGTCAATTTTTAAAGGTTGCCCACCATTTTCGCTAAGTACTGTAAAATATTTACACAACCATCGATATATATATATATGTGTGTGTTTGTTAGTGTGTGTGTGTGTGTGAACCATGAATATACATATTTTTCATCATTATCCAAGCAACGCCTATGGGTCTGCCTGACGTATATTGATGACTATTCTGCATAGCATAACATAACATAACATAGTATAACATAGCATAACATAGCATAACATAACATAGCATAACATAATATAGCATAACAAAGCATAACATAACATTACACCGAAGGTATTAAGATAGCATGAAAGAGATAAATAGAGAGATAGACATAGAGAGAGAGATAGGTAGAGAGAGAGAGAGAGTCAGTGCATACACGCTACGAATAAAGAGACGAGAACGTTAATGAGATCCAAATATGGCAGAAAATGTACCCAGAAGGCAGTGTAAACGCTGATAACCTTAAAAGATAAGGGGTCGAGTCGATACTGTTATTGTCAAATGCCGTTGATGCAGCCTGCGGTCATACATTTTAACATACACGGCTTGTTTGTTTGACTAGACACGAACTCCTGTCATCTCTGACGATTTATTTTAATAAATAATACAAGGTGTCTGAATGAACAAGGATTTACTGTGTCGGTCAATGGAGTTAACCTGCGGGTTTGTGTGAGGGCGTTCCCGTGTTTCTAGTTGATTGGTTAGGCGGCACTAGTGGTTCTATGGAGAAGGAATACAACCGCTGTCACCTGCCAAGTATGATGTGAAAGGGGTCTAAAGAATGAAGTTATGACATAAAATTACATAGAGCCAGTTACTGTCAGAGAACACGTACTGTGTGCATGCGAGATGCTGATTGGCTGAGGATCCGCTGTGCTGTCTGATCTATGTCTCCAAGTCAACGAAGATGAGATGATTGTTGGACAGTATGTAATAGTCTTTGGGTTAAGCGTGTGGTCAACTGCTTCTGAAAACTGCATGGACATATGACTATAGGGGATAGACAGAAGCAATGGAATGGAATATGGGAGATAGAAGCAAACATATGGGATATGGGAGATAGACAGAAGCAATGAAATTGAATATGGGAAATAAAAGCAAACATATGGGATATGGGAGATAGACAGAAGCAATGAAATTGAATAGGGGAAATAGAAGCAAACATATGGGATATGGGAGATAGACAGAAGCAATGAAATTGAATATGGGAAATAAAAGCAAACATATGGGATATGGGAGATAGACAGAAGCAATGAAATTGAATATGGGAAATAGAAGCAAACATATGGGATATGGGAGATAGACAGAAGCAATGAAATTGAATATGGGAAATAGAAGCAAACATATGGGATATGGGAGATAGACAGAAGCAATGAAATTGAATATGGGAAATAAAAGCAAACATATGGGATATGGGAGATAGACAGAAGCAATGAAATTGAATATGGGAAATAGAAGCAAACATATGGGATATGGGAGATAGACAGAAGCAATGAAATTGAATATGGGAAATAAAAGCAAACATATGGGATATGGGAGATAGACAGAAGCAATGAAATTGAATATGGGAAATAAAAGCAAACATATGGGATATGTCAAATAGAAGCAAACATATAGGATATGTGAGATGGAAGCAAACATATGAGGTATTTGAGATAGAAGCAAACATATGAGATATTTGAGATAGAAGCAAACATGTGAGAAATGGGAGATAGACAGAAGCAATGAAATGGGCCACGGGAGACAGAAGCAAACATATGGGAAATGAGAGATTAAAACAAACATGTGGGATTTAGAAAATAGAAGTAAATATTATGGATATGGAATATAAACAGAAGCAAAAATATGGAACATGGGAGAAATACAGAAGTAAGCATATCGGATATGGGAAATTGACAGAAGCAAACATTTGGAATATGGCAGATAGATAGAAGTAAACATATGGGATATGGGAGATAGACAGAAACAGTCATATAGGTTAAGTGAGATAGACAAGGACAGTCATATAGGCTAAGTGAGATAGACAAGGACAGTCATATAGGCTAAGTGAGATAGACAAGGACAGTCATATAGGCTAAGTGAGATAGACAAGGACAGTCATATAGGCTAAGTGAGATAGACAAGGACAGTCATATAGGCTAAGTGAGACATTGCTATAGGAAGCATGTATCCGAAGATTTGCAGTGGGGGTGTCATTCCCATGGTTCTCTGTGGTGAGGAAATTACAAGCGCCGCTTTATTACCTGGTTACCTTACGCTTTGGGGGTTACAGTGGCCGGAGTCTTTTTAATCCCTGTCCCCGTCGGGAAGAAATTATTTGTTTATCTGATTTACATCTGTTTGGTGATGTCCGTATGTTTGCTACCATTACCTCGAAAGGAAACTTGGTTGCCATAGGAACAAAGATGGCCGGCTCAATAGATCTCTAGCCCCAACTGTCTCTTGCCTTGATGGTGCGATCTTGGATGATTGCCTAGAAACAGTATTGTATGTTATCCTCCCACTTATAGCCTTGTTTACTCATGCCTCGTTCACCTTTTACGTTTCTTTGTAGTTCGATTGTCAGCAAGATAGTTGGTCCCTGCCTTATTTTAGTCTTAGTCGACCTGTATTTCTACAGTGACAAATGCACTGTGCAGATCCAAGCTCTGGCGTGAGCTGGATGTAGTCAGGATGGGGATTCTCTGTTAGACTAGGTTCGAGCAGCTTATTACAACGCTGTCTTGTAGTAAGTGTCGCCGAGGGTTGTTAACCGATGTACGAGTCCATTATAATAGACTTAACCACTAGAGGAAAGTAGACTCGCAGCCTGTTAGGCACCATCTACGCTGCTCTTAACCTGTTATATGAGCTGTATAAATAAATGTCCTATAGCAGAAACTGCCGTCGGAAACGAAGTGTTTTAGACTTGATTGTACTTTCCCACAAGTTGTATGATATGATGTCGAAAGTTCCCTTCCGCGCTGCCTTTCTTTCCCTAACCCCAAATCAGGTACCCTTTTACAAATGAACCCCCTGCACCGCTGGGTCTACTGAAGCGTGCCGCTAGGGAGAGTTGAACTCCGTACCTTTGCCTTGAAAAACGAGTGCTCTATCATTGCACTAACCAGACGATCAGTGATTCTGTATATGCCTTCTTCCACGACCAGGGACAGAAGATGCAGCACAGCGAGTCAGACAAAGACCCTATTCCGACTCCAATAGGAGGCTCTGAAAACAGGCTGCACTCATAAAGACTGGTAAAGACAAAAAGGAACAAAGAGGAATGGCATAGGTATCCCAAAAATGTCGTGTAGAAATCGGATGGATCGAACCGAAAAACGCAGATATCGTATCTTCGCTGTAAACTACGACATAGTGTAGCAAAATGTTCTTTTCAGACTGGCCGTCGAAGATCGGTCATTATTTCGCTGTTTAAACTAATTTTCATTCTTTCCACTTAAAAAAAACTCAATAGTGTTTTCGGATAACGAAATGTACCTATTTCTTCAACTTATCCAATTGATGCGCCCAATCCTTCTACATCCACATTTGGATGGCCCCAATTCAAATCTCAAATGAAGTACGGATAAGACAGAATTTAGTCAAGGACGTAGATACAGAAAATACCAAGACAGGGATCAATAGAACTTCATAGTGGTTATCGTTGTATCATCATCATGAAGCATGTCCTTTGTAGAACGTCGCTCTCATCACAGTCCGTCTGAAAGAAACTCGTTCCCTTGCCAAAACACCAGCCTCCGCCACTTTCATACTCAAGCATTCCTGGATATATTGGTGCCATCGTCTTCTTGGTCTACCCCTTCCTCTTTTGCCTGGCACCATACCTTCCATCACCGTTCTCTCAAGACCGTTGTGTCTCTTGATGTGACCAAAGTACTTGCATTTTCTAGCCAAAATGGAATTGATAAACCAGTTCTCTTCTATGCTCAACTCTTGCCGAATGTCTGCATTTGTTTTTTTTCTCTGTCCAGGATATTCTGAGGATCTTTCTGTAACATTTTGACTCGAAGGATTTGATTCTTTGTCTAGAAGTTTTGGTAATCGTCCATGATTCACAGCCATAAGCTGCCACAGGAAAAACACAGGCTCTCAAGACTTATACTTTTATCATTTTGTTGGTGCCCTGCCATAATTTCTTCAGGCTGTTCAGTCTCTGCATTGCCATAGCTAGTCTTCTTCTGATTTCTTTAGAGCAGTCGCCATTTTTGTCAATTCTGGAGCCGATGTATTCAAAATGTGTGACCTGATTTATTTCCTCACCACCCACTGTAAATTTATGCTGAAATTGTGTTTTGTCAGTGGTCATTATTTTTGTTTTATTTATGTTTATGAACAGGTTTTGATCTTTACTATGTCCATTAAAGTAGCTGCTCTAGTCCTTCTGCACTTCTTGATAGTATCACTGTGTCATCTGCGTATCGTAACTCTAGAATCTCGTACCCCCAATCGTAAATGAGTCGAAAATTTAAATGTTCACATCTTCTCGTACATTTCTCATTATACATTCCGCATATATGTTGTACAGATCGTTGTATATAACTAAAAATATGTAACTAATTTAAATAGCAGAGATGGTAAATGATAAGTAAGGGACTTACGTATCTGAACACTTGTGATATCCGACGTCAGTTAGGCATTTAATTATGCCACAAACATTTAGTCTCACACAATGTTTGGTATACCAGTTGTCTTGTCAATTCATGAGATTGCCACAAAACACTAGTAGTGTTCCTAACCGAATCGGCATATCTGTTAAGTTTCCACTACAAACGTATTTATATCACCTACACAAACAAACTAAAACAGACCTACCTCAGAAAAGCTCGTTGCAACAACTTAACTTCCATCACCCTCAGTAATGAGATAACCTTCCAAATCCATGTCAAACAGAAAAAAATGTTTTAAAATTGTCCAAAGTAAAACAAACCATTGTATTGTTATCGGTGAGGTACGAAGTGGTCTCGTTTTCGATTAAGCCGTTCCTAAAGCAGAACCGGTATTAACACAACACATACATCGTTGAGTGTACAGTGACAGTGACCCAGGCGATTTGTATGCCAATGGTTCAGTTTAGTTAAGGTAAAAGGTATACAAAAAATGGTATGTGCTCGTCCGTTTGACACTCATTACACTTTGAGAACTGTTCAAGAGAAATTCTTAAAAACCTGATAAACATGATAATATGGACCACTGCCACACTGTGAGAATGTCACATAACGCGATTAACAGTGTGTTCTCACTCTCTATGTAGTACTCGTGGGTCTCTGTACACACATACACACACACACACACACACACACATACACACATACAAACACACACACACATACCCAGACAGTCTCGAACATACAGTATGTCATTCACACAAACCTAACCAGGCCCACTGCATTCTCATGAGTTTGTAAGGAACTTTATATACTTCATCCATAGAGGATGGAGAAACAATATTGTGAATAACTCATTTTCCTAGGGATCTGTTGAAGAAGAAAATTAACATTATGAGGAAGAGGTAGAAGAATAAGAAAAGAGAGTGATAAAAGAAGAAATAAAAAGAGCAGAAAAAGAAAGAAACAGAATAACAGGAACAAGAAACACTACAAGAAGAAACATTAAATAAGAAAAACGAATAGAAATAGAAGAAGGGGACGAAGAATGGGAAGACGATGTGGAAGAAGATGAACAAATAAACAATGAGAGAAATAAAGAAAAAAAAGGTAGTGAAAGAAAGAAAAAATAAAAGAAAGAAAGAGCGAAAGAAAGAAAGAAAGAAAACAAAAGGAATGGAAAAAGATTGAAAGAAGGGAAAAGATGTGTGAGTCAGCAGTGGCGCTGTCATTAGTTGCCAACACGGTTGGAGCAGAATGGTTATGGACTCGAAAGTACTAGATACATGACTTGACACTTATTTCAACGTTTGTTTAATGCAAATTTTGTTACAGGTCCGACTGCAGCACCATCAAGATGGGAAATACGACAGGCTATAACTAAAAAGTCTCAGTCTGTGGTTGAAAAATACGTGTCTGTTTTTGCAAACAATCGAAACAAACACAAGCACCAACTCAACACTGGCGTAGTAATGGGATGCGGTGAGGGAGGGGGGGGGGGGGGTGAATCTGCCCGATGTGACGGTCTGTGGTAGCGCGGAGTCGAGTACAATAACGGGTTAATGTGAACCAGCGGCAGATAGACAATGCTAGAATAGTCGAAGATGATTTTTCTTGGCCATTAATCATCATCTGGTTGATCAGTCCTGGGACTGGTTGTGTAGTTGTCCGAGCATGTCTCTCCATTTGACCTTATCCCCTGCAGCTCTCTCCATTTCACCTTATCCTCTGCAGCTCTCTTCATTTGACCTTATCCCCTACAGCTCTCTTCATTTGACCTTATCCCCTGCAGCTCTCTTCATTTGACCTTATCCCCTGCAGCTCTCTTCATTTGACCTTATCCCCTGCAGCTCTCTTCATTTGACCTTATCCCCTGCAGCTCTCTTCATTTCAGCATAGGTTCGTACTTGTCCCTGCATGCCTGTGATGTCAAATTGAGTCTTAAACGCCTGGGTCTTCTCTTCGATTGAATCTTGACTTCTATTACGTTATCTTCGGTAGAAGACTTTCATGTCTCATATTGTGACCCAGCCAACTCAACCGACGTTTTTGTATCATATACACTGTTTGTATTTGTGCGCCCGATTCAGTATCTTGTCATTGGATCTTCTTTTTATCTAGCTCACTCTTTCCATTCTAACCACATTTCAAATGCTTCCAATCTGTTTCAATCCTCCTAGCTATTGTCCATGTTTCAGACCCATACAGTGAAATTGGCCATATATGAATGGCGATTATTCTTTTCCTCGTTCTCTCCTTATATTCTTTGAGGTTAACACTTTCTTTTATTTTTTTGGAAGCCCTTTTTGAAATTGCAACCATTGTCTTGATTTCTGTCTCCCTTCGGGCATCTTCTGTTATGGTTTGCCCTAAATATGTAAACTTCTATACTTGTTCGATTATTACTCCATTGATGATCACATTTATTTGTCTTCGTTGCTTGGATATTACCAAAGTCTTTGTCTTCGATGTTTTTATTTTCATGCCAAACTCTATGACTATTCTATTAATTTTTTCTAGCAACATTTGCAACGTTGCTGCTGATCCTACCACTATGACTTGGTCATCGGCACATTTGAAGGAAATAACTTTCATACCATTAACTTTGACACCCCTCTTACAACTCCGCATAACCTTGTTCATCATCATCTCAGAATATGCGTTATAGAGACTCGATGAAAGCAACCAGCCCTGTTGTACCCCCTGTAATAGAGACTCGGTGAAAGCAACCAGCTCTGTCGTACACCTGTTTTATGATAACTTGATCCGCGATACCTTCCGTGATTGAAATAATCGCCCCTTGATTTTCATGCAGGTTCTGATTTAACTTAATGAGTGTTCTTTCTATTTCTATTTGTTGCATCATCTGAAAAAGTTTGAAGACCGTAAAAGCGTCAAACAAAATAATGTTCAAACTTACAAAACGACGTAAGAAGACACAGCCATCGATGATGAAGTGTTAGACATATCATCGTATTAAATCTCACCTCTTTGTTGTTCTTCTTTGTCGTCGTTGCTGGTCCTGGAAAAAAACGTTAGGATATCGTGTCGTAGTTAATAGTGAGAGGCCCTTTGGCCCGATACATCCGGGTTCAGCTATCATTTTACGGTTTGCATTCCCTCTTATATCCCTATTCTCTTAGTGCAGCATATTTCCTGGGTCGTTACTTGGAAACGGAATAGAATCTCGGTCAGCTCAGTTTCGGTGGCACTGATGGGTCGCTGGCTGATGTCAGCTCAGTTTCGGTGGCACTGATGGGTCGCTGGCTGATGTCAGCTCAGTTTCGGTGGCACTGATGGGTCGCTGGCTGATGTCAGCTCAGTTTCGGTGGCACTGATGGGTCGCTGGCTGATGTCAGCTCAGTTTCGGTGGCACTGATGGGTCGCTGGCTGCTGTCAGCTCATTCACTGAGTTGCATCTTCGGCCCCTCAGCTGATTGTGAAGTATATGCCCTGACTTCTCTAACAGTAAGACCCATTTAAATCTGAGCAGGCTGGAGTATGTACGAGACATGCGAGTAAACATTTCCTACAATAAACATACGTACAAACCACTCGGAAACTTCTTCTCAGCCAGGGTGTGATGGCATAGTAAATGGAACAGAGAAATCGTAACGACTAGTCAAAGAGAAAGGGAGGAGACAAAATACATGGAACAGAGAAATGGTAACGACTAGTCAAAGATAAAGGGAGGAGACAAAATATATGGAACAGAGTAATCGTAACGACTAGTCAAAGAGAGAGGTAGGAGACAAAATACATGGAACAGAGAAATCGTAACGACTAGTCAAAGAGAAAAGGAGGAGATAAAATACATGGAACAGAGAAAACGTAACGACTAGTCAAAGAGAAACGGAGGAGACAAAATACATGGAACAGAGAAAACGTAACGACTAGTCAAAGAGAAACGGAGGAGACAAAATACATGGACCAGAGAAATCGTAACGACTAGTCAAAAAGAAAGGGGGGAGGCAAAATACATGGAACAGAGAAATCTTAAAGAATAGTTAAAGTGGGGGGATGCAAAATACAAATGAAACAGCGATATATCATTATCATCATTATGAAGTGCTGTTTCCGCATCGAAAGATGTTGGTAATGGATCTCCAGCTGTCTCTGCCCCGTGTCGGACAGGTACACTCAGTAAAACTGTGTCCCTACCACATAGTGATGTTGTCTGTCCACCTCTGTCGTTCTCTGGCTCTCTTCTTACTCCCCACTCTTTCCTTCAGTATAACTTCAAAACAGACTGTCATGTCGCTTGACATGACCAAAATATTGTATTTCTCTACTTGTTATTTCCATCAGAAGTATTGAGTTCTTCCAAACTCTCAAAATATTGTATTTCTCTACGTTTTATTTCCATCAGAAGTATTGAGTTCTTCCAAACTCTCAAAATATTGTATTTCTCTACGTTTTATTTCCATCAGAAGTATTGAGTTCTTCCAAACTCTCAAAATATTGTATTTCTCTACGTTTTATTTCCATCAGAAGTATTGAGTTCTTCCAAACTCTCAAAATAATGTATTTCTCTACGTTTTATTTCCATCAGAAGTATTGAGTTCTTCCAAACTCTCAAAATATTGTATTTCTCTACATGTTATTTCCATCAGAAGTTTTGAGTTCTTCCAAACTCTCAAAATATTGTATTTCTCTACGTTTTATTTCCATCAGAAGTATTGAGTTCTTCCAAACTCTCAAAATATTGTATTTCTCTACATGTTATTTCCATCAGAAGTATTGAGTTCTTCCAAACTCTCAAAATATTGTATTTCTCTACATGTTATTTCCATCAGAAGTATTGAGTTCTTCCAAACTCTCAAAATATTGTATTTCTCTACGTTTTATTTCCATCAGAAGTATTGAGTTCTTCCAAACTCTCAAAATATTGTATTTCTCTACATGTTATTTCCATCAGAAGTATTGAGTTCTTCCAAACTCTCACAATTTCTTTTTCTATCTTCTAAGAAACTCGTCAGGCTTCCGAATGCCGACATTACACTGGCTGCTGTAGACGGATGTGTTGAACCGAAATGTGCAAATATCGCAGTCAAGCTGTAAACTAGCGACACAACGCATTCTGTTCTCCGGACTACATTCTGCTACTTGCAAAGCCCTGCTCGGGGCTTGGTAGCAGGAGATTGAGAACAAACGCAGAAGAAGAAGAACCCACAAGTTCTGAGATACCTGCTTAGACAGAATTGTATGTCTCATGTCTCATGCTGTTAAATGTATTCTTTACCATTGCAATTCTTAATATAAATATACATATGAACAATGAAGAGGCTGGTAATAGTAAATGCAAACGAGAAATAACCCAGATATAACCCAGATATAACCCAGATATAACCCAGATATAACCCAGAGTCTTGTATATGAAGCATACAATTTATTGCCAAGAAGTGAATATGTGACAATAAATACACTAGGGGAAGAGTTCTTCAGATTAAAAGTCATCTGTTCAAACAGATACAATTCAGTCACACAAACATGTGCCCTAGTGGAAAGAACAAATAAGCACAAGAACATGTTCTTTACCAGAGGAAAGAAGTCACTAATTTATGGGATAAATATATGTGATTTTTGAGAGCTACCGACAAAGAAGTCGGAAATCCTGGTTACATTATCTGAAATTGTTATCGTGAAATACTTGAACCCCCCTTCTCCTTCAACCCAGCTAATCATGCTCTTCAACACAATTAAAGAGGATTGTGAAATTGGGCTAACTATCTTATAATTTTCACCTTCATCGTCAGCACTATCATTAACTCCATCGTCTTCATCTTCATCATCCGCCACATCTTTCTTGTCCCCATCAATTGTCCAGATTCCTCACGCTGGACATCAAATCATGTTTCCGGAGCTGCTCTGATTTTAGCTCATTTTATAGTTCTGTCAATTATTTTTTAAATTGTAGAACCATGTTCGTTAACTTCCATCGCTCTATTTCTATCTCTGTTACAGCTCGCCCACTCGCTCCTTCTTCTCTCAAAAAGCGGACAGGAAAAAATAGCAGAGGCTAGTTTAACTAGGGGGCGCGATCTAACTAAATTGCAACAAGCGAAGATCACGAATAGTGGGAATTGCTCTTAAAAACCGCACGTAGTCTCCAAACAGTGTCCTACCTGCTTATGTCCTACCTGCTTATGTATATATATATATATTTATATATATATATATATATATATATATATATATATATATATATATATATATATATATATATATGGCGTCTACCGTGTCTACTTTGAATTTGGTGAGGTCTTCTTATTAGATGTAGAGGTCTTCTTGTTCTATAATTAGATGTAGAGGTCTTCTTGTTCCACAATTAGATGTAGAGGTCTTCTTGTTCTACAATTAGACGTAGAGACCTTCTTGTTCTACAATTAGATGTAGAGGTCTTCATGTTCTACAATTAGATGTAGAGGTCTTCTTGTTCTACAATTAGATGTAGAGCACTTCTTGTTCTACAATTAGATGTAGAGACCTTTTTTGATGTAGTGGTCATGGATGTAGAGGTCTCCTTGGATGTAGAGATTATCGATGTAGAGGTCTCTTGGAATGCAAAGGTCATCGATGAGAGGTCGTCTTGGATATATAGGTCATCCTTTCTCTATGTGTTCTTTGATGTAGAGGTCATCCTTTCTCTAGGTGTCCTTGGATGTAGAGGTCATCCTTTCTCTAGGTGTCCTTGGATGTAGAGGTCATCCTTTCTCTAGTTGTTCTTGGATGTAGAAGTCATCCTTTTATTGACTGTGATTTGGAGCCAGGTAGCATAATTCTCGGTTTTCAAACAAATCACTTTGCTAATACTTGTACTGGGCGGGGTGAAATGTAGCATTCACAATATAAACAGTATTCTACTTGTGAACCTGCCTACCTTCATATCTGCCTACCTATTTGCCTACCTACTTACTTTCCTACCTACGTACCTACCTACTTAACTACCTAAGTATCTCCTTCTTCTTCTTCGTTCGTTCTCAATATCCCGCTACCAAACCCTAAAAGGGCTTAAGTAACAGAATGTAGTCAAGAGAACGGAATGCGTTGTATCGTAGTATACAGCTTGGCTGCGATATTTGCACCCTTCGGTCCAACACATCCGACTTCAGCAAGCATTTTTTGAGTACCGGGTTAGCATTCCCTCTTCGATCCCTTCTCATTAGCCAGTCTGCTCTGCTGCAGCCTGTTATCCAGGATCACAGCGTGGAGGTGTAGAAGGGTCTTGGCAGCTATGATTCGCTGGCCCTGACGCTAGCAGTCAGCTATGGGTCGCTGACCACTGCAGCTCATGTGCTGCTCAGCATCTTGATCCCACCTAAGTATCTATCTATCTTTTTATCTTTCTACCTATCTATCTATCTATCTATCTATCTATCTATCTATCTATCTATCTATCTATCTATCTATCTATCTATCTATCTATCTATCTATCTATCTATCTATCTATCTATCTATCTATGTATCTGCCTGCATGTCTGCTTGCCTGCTGGCCTGCCTATCTTGCTGTCTGTCTGTATTCATTTCTGCATGTCTGTGTTCTTTAACTGCTAAACATGCGCATAAAACAGAAACCAGTGCTCTCCAAGTTAATCTGGGTGACATTTCAGTTCATGAACGTTGGTCTAGCCCATAATTGCGCCCTCTCTGACAATTTTTCTGCGAAGAGTTTCTCATGGTCTTCCTCTTTGCCTATTGTCAGAATAAGATCACATAAACGCGTGCAGAGGGAGCCTGTTGCTATCCACCGCTTCTTTCCTTTTGAGTGACGAAACATATTGTTGATTGGTGACTTATTTAAAAATGTTTTGTTGATTATGAATTCATCCTAGTCAATGTTTAGCAATTTTCTAAAACATTTATTCTCAAATTGGCAGATCAAAACATTAAAGACAAATAAGGCACACAACAGAACACCACAAATAAGGCACGCAACAGAACACCATAAATAAGGCCCACAACAGAACACCACAAATAAGGCACACAACAGAACATCACAAATAAGGCACACAACAGAACATCACAAATAAGGCACACAACAGAACACCACAAATAAGGCACACAACAGAACACCACAAATAAGGCACACAATTGAACACCACAAATAAGGCACACAACAGAACACCACAAATAAGGCACACAACAGAACACCACAAATAAGGCACACAACAGAACACCACAAATAAGGCACACAACAGAACACCACAAATAAGGCACACAACAGAACACCACAAATAAGGCACACAACAGAACACCACAAATAAGGCACACAACAGAACACCACAAATAAGGCACACAACAGAACACCACAAATAAGGCACACAACAGAACACCACAAATAAGGCACACAACAGAACACCACAAATAAGGCACACAACAGAACACCACAAATAAGGCACACAACAGAACACCACAAATAAGGCACACAACAGAACACCACAAATAAGGCACACAACAGAACACCATAAATAAGGTAACAAAACTATCAAATAGATTGTATACACACGCAATTGAAATTCAAAACAGTCAAAGGTAGTTTATAATAAATTCTTCCGACTCCGTTTACAAAATCTCTCAAAAAATGGTGAATTTTCAATTCGTCATTCTTCTGGAATATAACTTAAACATGGTCGAATAGATAACCTTAATCAGAAGTGTTATGTAACTGGGTCACTTCTTGTAGTGGGTGAAATCACGTGCCACGTGATCGAGCGTCTCAACTCTGGTTAATCTCGGGCCCTGTGTGAATGGTTCCTGGGTCATTTATCGAGAAAACGAACAATCCACGGCACTTTACTATACATGTCCTCAAGGAGAGTTGTGTATGATGCTGGCAAACTCATAATGTACAATAATGTGCTACAGACACCCACTTCTACAATAGCACGCACATATTTGTTACACCTTTTCTGCATCTAACCCAACGTCAGCAGTGCTGCTTTGCTTCGATTCGATTGAAAAAGAATTACAATTTTAATGGCAGATAATTATATGTGTTCTGTGTTTCCAATTTGAATATGCCTTCCCTTGATAAACAGATGACAAAGGGACGGACAAAAACATATATCTGTATTACTTTTTTTGACATTCACTTCCGGGTCAAATCATTAGGGAAGTAAATAACCTCTAACGTTGGGGTCAGTAACTGGGACCCGCGGGCTTGTTCTGGCCCGCGATAGATTCTGTGAGTTCTTTGAGTACAGATTACGGAATGATTTTAGTTTAATTACAAACTTGTCTGATTTATTTATTTATATGCTCCAAGTGAAGCATGGGGGAGCAACTTGATTAACAATAGATGTACAAGAAGCGGTGAAAAGGGCGTTCAGGAACGAAGGCCTAGTGAGACCTACTGGTCAAGGTGGGAACCAAGACTAGCACCAGCGCCAGGTGAGACATATTGTGCAAGGTGTGAGCCAAGAATATTGCCAGGGCCAGGTGAGACATAATTGTCAAGGTGGGAGTCAAGACTAGCGCCAGGACCAGGTAAGACATAATGGTCTAGGTGGGAACCAAGACTAGGGCCAAGGCCAGGTGAGACATACTGGTCAAGGCTTTCACCTCTTGTTCTCGTTGTGATTCCTGAAAATAGTATATGTCACTACACTCTCGCCAAACATGTGGGGATCGGCACTGTAATCCCTTAGTGGTGCGCTTACTGGGAAGTTTCGCATTGTACTACAGCCAGGATGCCTGCAGTCCAACGTCCCAAGTACTTTTGGGATCTTAAAAGAGCCACTATAACCCGCCTCCAAATAAACGTCAAGACTTTACTCAGTACGAGTAGTTTTCTCATCAATACACTTGGTTTGCTAGCCACATTCACAACCTTATATAAATCGTTTTTTTACAATATACTTGGAAGCGTATATGTCCAGATCTTTGAGATTGGAAAATGTAACCTTTGCGAAACCTCTGGCCCTCTGAACCTCTGGCCCTCTGAACCTCTGGCCCTGTGAACCTCTGGCCCGATTCATATATGTCCTGTCACGTTTATAGAAAGTGTAACAGCTGTATCAAGCAGTCGTGCAGTGATATCTCCATCCTTCTGATTTCTGTTATCCCATAGAAATTAGTGTTGAAATAAATGATATCCGTTGATCCTTGAATTAGGCCATACAGTGCAGCACCGCTCATAAGACTAAGCATTTTCCTTTTCTTTTTGAGTTCCAATCAGGCTGGTGGTGTGACCCACACGTCTACTTTATCTGGTGGTGTGACCCACACATCTACTTTATCTGGTGGTGTGACCCACACATCTACTTTATCTGGTGGTGTAACCCACAGATCTACTTTATCTGGTGGTGTGACCCACACATCTACTTTATCTGGTGATGTGACCCACACATCTACTTTATCTGGTGGTGTGACCCACACATCTACTTTATCTGGTGGTGTGACCCACACATCTACTTTATCTGGTGGTGTGGCCCACACATCTACTTTATCTGGTGGTGTGACCCACACATCTACTTTATCTGGTGGTGTGACCCACACATGTACTTTATCTGGTGGTGTGACCCACACATCTACTTTATCTGGTGGTGTGATCCCCACATCTACTTTATCTGGTGGTGTGACCCACACATCTACTTTATCTGGTGGTGTGACCCACACATCTACTTTATCTGGGGGTGTGACCCACACATCTACTTTATTTGGTGGTGTGACCCACACATCTACTTTATCTGGTGGTGTGGCCCACACATCTACTTTATCTGGTGGTGTGACCCACACATCTACTTTATCTGGTGGTGTGACCCACAAATCGACTTTATCTGGTGGTATGACCCACACATCTACTTTATCTGGTGGTGTGACCCACACATCTACTTTATCTGGCGGTGTGGCCCACACATCTACTTTATCTGGTGGTGTGACCCACACATCTACTTTATCTGGTGGTGTGACCCACACATCTACTTTATCTGGTTGTGTGGCCCACACATCTACTTTATCTGGTGGTGTGTCCAACATATCTACTTTAACTGTTGATGTGCCCACACATCTACTTTATCTGGTGTTGTGACCCACACATCTACTTTATCTGGTGGTGTGGCCCCATATCTACTTTTA